>JAQZBX010016906.1:0-36079 GCA_029593785.1 Cabassous unicinctus
ACCATAGGTCCTGGGTGTCTCCAAAGCCCTCAAAATCCCCACTATTTGGGGTAGTATCTACCTTGGCCGTCTATGAGATCCTGCTGAGACATGCATAAGCGTTACCTCTCTGATGACCTTCCGACTCACTTTGAAGTCTCTTAGCCATATACACTCATTTGCCTTTACTTTTTCACCCTTTTATTCAAGGTCTTTTTCCAGTTGTATAACCAGCCAGTGCTTGGTAGTAATCCCTCGGTGCTAGGGAAGCTCATCCCTGAGAGTCATGGTCCATATTGTGGGGAAAGTATTGCATTTATATGCTGAGTTTGGCTTAGAAAGATGCCACATTTGAGCAACAAGGAGGCTCTCAGGAGACAGCTCTTAGGCATTCTCCAACACTAGGCTAAGTTGCCAACTCAAGACAAAAAGGCTAGCAAGCATAGTCGTCATCATCAAGGGCCCATCAATGGACCATCCTTCTTCACTAGTCATTGCCCCTGCACTTGGGGGATTGTTGCTGTTCCATTAGAGAATCATTACATTTTAATAGTCCTAATAAGTTAAAAATATATTTCAGATTTAACCTTTGATTAAAGTTAAATGCATTTAGGTGCATTTTTCCTATTCAACCAAACCAATCCAGTGATCAAGAACCCATCATTGTTAGGTAATAATATATTTTCAGCTGGAAGCTAATTTTTCACATTTAAGTTAAACAAAGATTAATATAAGTATTGCAGATTTTGGCTGCCAGACTGAACCGTATGTAGCTGAAAAGGCACACATAATTCTGAGCTCAGTTTTTAATGCATAAAATCTTACAAATAAGCCATAATATTTTACTTAATCTATAAGAAATAACATTCAGAGTGCATATATTTTTGAAGCATGCATCACATTATTGTCTTATAATACATTCAAAAATCAATAGAACAATATATTTTAATGTACTTTCAATATTGAATGACTGTAAATTGTAAATATTTATATTAGATTTAAAATATGACTTACAAATGAAAAACACATATGTAAGCTATATGTCTTCATATACAGATGGTCATAGCTGCAAATTTGAATTAAACATTCAAATAAATAATATTGAAACTCTTTGGTCTAATAGTCAATCCTTGATCATTTTATGTTATGTGAGCTTTGAAATAATATTTTCGTCCATCTCTAATACTTTCTTTACATTTTCATCTTAGCTATCTTGTTCTAACAGAGATCCCATATGTCACTTATCTTCTTAAAAATTCCCCGTAGTTCTCAACTACCTAGAAAATGAGATCAAATTATTCAGCAAATAATTTCAGATATTTCATAATTTGACTCCAGTTCATTTTTCTGATATCATGCTAATATCTGTCTCAAACATTGTACTTGAAATGTCAGTCTCCTGAGAATGCCTAGCATTTTCCCATCTTCAGTTTTTACTCATGCTGTTACTTAGTGCTTCCCACCTTTCACAGTCTGAAGAAATATTATGCATGATTCAAGTTTCAATGCAAATATTTATTCCAACAAGAAGACTTCCCTGGCCCTAGCATCTAGACTCACTTTCACTCCTTTGTACTTTGAGTGAACTGTCCTGAGGCAGGATCATTGCACTGACTATATGTAGTCCGTAGATTTTTTGTTTGTTTGTTTTTAGCAGCCCCCTCACCCATGGGCACAGATTTGTGCATGCACACATAGGAACCCACATACAAATGTAAACATTGTATTTTCAGATCCTTCAGCAGAGAAGCGCTGTCTTATAACTGGTTCTATCCACAGAACCAAGCCTAATTCTTGGTCTTGTTTCTTGAGGTGCATGGTTTTGTATCAATTGTCTAGAAAAAGAGGATGGAGAGGCCCAGGACACAACTCTCTTAAGAGACATAGTAATTATTTTGTTCGATGAATTTTTTTCCTATTCCCGTGATATTTTTGTAACAATAATACTTCTGAAATTTTAAAAATTATCAGTGATTCACATTTGCAAGGACAACTAATTGCATTTAAGTATTTTAATTCAAACATGTTAATGAATCTGATTTTGATTTAATAAATTACACATCCTCAAATATAAAATTAATATTTTCTATATTCAGAAATTTAAACTTCATTTTATGATACAGAAAAAAAGAGGGTATATATCTGTATTTTCAATTATCTGTAACAACTCTAAAAAATATTTCCTATAATATTTTGGAAATAATACTCATACTACATAGTCAACCAAATAACATCATTATTTGAATAATAGACTCATGAAAAGTTACATAAGTCTCATTCCAGAGATGAAAGATACACGTAATAGATATAGGAGATATAGAATGTGGGATAAATATATATATATGCTATATAAATCAGAGAATAAATATTTTAATTAAGCCAGATATTTAAAAATCTAAAGCAGAACTTAAAGCAATACACAGCTTTTTAAAATGAAATTTCATCACAAATATATAACATTTTAAAATTTAAGTGCTTTATTTGGCATTTATGTCTTTTATTTTTTCCTTTGGCATTCAAAGTATTTCTTTTCACAATAAATACATGAGGATTTCATCAAACACCCTTTCAACTATATATAATACTTGAATAATCTTAAGGAAACTTCATCATATCTATCAATAAGACTTAATCATCTTGAAGAAATAAGTGATTTAAGATAACAAAGTGAGGCACTATTAATATTCTATGTCAATTGTACCACTATATTATTAAAGTGTTTACTGAAAATTGTAGCTTGTAAAATAAAGCATGAGATTTAAAAGCAATCAAGAAGTAAGAATAAAAGAAATAGAGCTGTCCTAATTTTAAAGCAAAAAATAATATGAAAGACTATTAAAACAATTAAGAAGAGTATTTAAATAGGATTGCTTATAATAAAACTTCAAAAATTGAGTTGGTCTATATACAATCCATTTTAATATATGGAATAATACTTATTTACAAGAGTGATGACAGTTGTTATAAGAACAGAATAAACCCCCAAAATATAGAAAATTTATTTATAAACCTAGAAAAACTATAATGATTTGCACAAAAGTAAAACACCATGGAGGCATATATAGTCTTAATATTTTATAAATAATAAGTCTCCTTAAAGTGATCTATAAATTCAATGCCATCTCCATAAACATATCAAGAGTGCTATATAAAACTGAAAAATAAAATTCTAAAATTCTCCTGAAAGAGAAAATGAACAAGAATATTAAAAAACAATTTTAGAAAAAGAAAGAAAAAATTGGACCTTGGTCTTTAAGACTTCTTATAAATATTAAAACTACGGTTCTATTCTATAGTTTCCTCATTTTTAAAGAGCTGAGCAGATTAGCAGACCAGTAAACTGCATAAATGATAACTCTAGTCTTCTATTATTTAAAGGATCGTGTTCTTCCCTAAAGCTCAGCTGAGTTTGGCTTCACATGGTCTTTAACTGCTTGCATATAATATACATTAGATGGAATGGGAGCTGGAAATTATGACAGCTAAATATTGGAGAAATGCATCTAAGAATTTTTTAGAGAGATATTTGGGTGTAGTCAATCTGAAATGCATTTATTTAACTTAATATTTTTCAAAATCACAGATTATTTTCCCTGTCAAGAACATTAACAATTCATTTTTTAAGACTAACTGTGCCTTTGGATCTTTGCATGGAAAGTTTTACTAAATGAGTTTGTGCTGCATTTTAATTCAAATTTTTGCAGGGTGGATTTATTAATGGTTCATAAGAATTACACAGAAAAATGAAAGAACTGAAAATAAACGATGGCTCTGCTATAGCCTCCCACTGAATGATAAAAATCTTTCTCATCAAGAGAAAGGCCAGTATAAAATACCATTATGCTTGAAATTTGCAATTAGCATTTGGACTTTAAAAAAAATCTTTAAAGCTTATAAAAATTATTATCAACTTTCCAGTTTATTCTATTTAACTAGAAATTAGAATTTTTTTCACTAGACATTGCATTGCTTGTGTAACCACATAAAATTAGTTATTCATAGAGCAATGTTAGCTCTCTTTAGCATACAGTTGAGAACACAGTCTCAAGGGTCTAAAAGCAACTAGATTAGAAGGGACTAAGCTTCACAAGATACTTCTTTCAGAGAAGTATCTATGTAATGATAAAATTTTATTATCTTTAGTACAGGACTTTATAACACCATGAAGGAAAATCTGAAACATCTTTAAGTAGTTGAAGGTTCTTCCCTCTTCTGCACAACAATACCAGATACCTGGAAAATTAGGGCATTTCAAGGATGTTCAGTTTCTAAAGGGGAATTAATTAGAAGGATTTTAATCTATATGTGTATTTTAGTCAAAGGTTTGGTTAACTCTGGTCAGAAAATTGGTAAAACAGTTATGAAACTATTGACTCTTCTACACATATAAATAATAAAATAATTATTATTAGACAAAATAATAATTTACTTTAATTTTACTTTTTCTCTTCATATACAGCCTCTTACAAAGTTGATGAGTTTGTGAAACTCCATTGTTACCATTAAGGAGGAATGAAGTTATCAAAGAGGAAATAGGTATTTTGGATATGTCATAAAGCAAATGCCTGCTGGTCAATAGACTATTCCTACCACAGACCAAATAGACAAATATAGTGTTCACAGCAATAACTTTCCATGTGCAAAATGTATTATAAGATTGTTTTTTTTTATATTTTTGTGTCATATAAATTATGCAAACAAAATGAATGAAGACTTTTTTTAAAAGCTACGGTCACAGATATATTCATCAGTCTAGTTTAGTCAATGGTACCAGTCAACCTTAAATATAGAAAAAGAGGAAGTAACTAAACATAACAAAATATCATGATATAATGTAATATTTACAAATTAAAGTTTATACAATGAACTTTTTATAATCTTAGCCCCTCCAACAAACTCTTCTTCACACAGAGGCAATTATGATCCTATTTAAACATTTTTCAAAACCTCCAGTATCTTCCTATCACACATAGGCCAAATTCAATATCTTCACCATGGCCAACAGGGTCTTACATGATATGTCCTCTTACCCACCTCTTTTCCTTCCACCATCTCTCTCCAATACCACACTCTCATCTTCTTGGATTCTTTGCTGTTCATGGAAATTCTTGCTCTAGCCTCACAGTTTTTGAATTGCTATATCCTAGAACACTCATCCTTCAACATTTGTGTGGTTTTCTTTAATTTCATGTAGATCACTGCTCCATTATTACCTATTCAGAGAACATTTCACTGGCCATTCTCTCTAAAATATTCATCCTTGTTCAAGTATTATTGAGACTTGTATTACTGTGGTACATTTGGAACAATATAAGAAAGAACATTTTTATAATATACTTCATTATATTTATATATATATATATATATATACTTCATTATATACTTAATTATATTTATAATATACTTCATTATGTAGTCCACCATTTACAATAGGATTCAATGTGTTGTACAGACCTATGTTGTTGGACTTTTAAAAAATTTTATTCTGGTAAAATATATACTACATAAAATTTCCCTTTTAACCACATTCAAACATGTAATTTAGTGCTGTTAATTATGCTCACAATATTGTGCTACCATCACCAAAACTTTACAATCAACCCAAAAAGAAATTCTGTACAATGTAAGCAATAACTTCTCATTCTCTACTCCCACCCCATCCCCTGGTAACTTATAGTCCAGATTCCAACTCTATAAGTTTGCTTATTCTAAGTATTTCATATCAGTGAGGTCATGCAATATTTGTCCTTTTGTGTATGGCTTATTTCATTTAACATGTCCTTTTGTGTATGGCTTATTTCATTTAACATGATGTCTTCAGGGTTCATCCATGTTGTAGCATGTATCAGAATTTCATTCCTTTTCACAACTGAATAATATTCCATGATATGTATATACCACATTTTATTTATCTATTCATTGGTTGATGGACACTTGGGTTGCTTCCATCTTCTGGCAATTATGAATAATACCCCTATGAACATTGTTGTGTAAATATCAGTTTGAGCCCCTGCTTTCAATTCTTTGGGGTCTATACCTAGAAGTGGAATTGCCAGGTCATCTGTTAATTCTATACTTAACTTTCTGAGGAACTGTCAAACTATCTTCCACAATGGCTGCATGATTTTACATTGCCACCAACAGCGAATGAATGTTCCTGTTTTCTGCATGCTCTCCAATACCTGTACTTTTCCATTTTATAGATAGTAGCCATTCTACCAGGTGTGAAATGGTATATTATTGTGGTATTGATTTGCATTGCTCTAATAGCTTTTGGTGCATCTTTTCAAGTTTTTTTTGCCATTTGTTTATCTACTTTGGAGAAATGTCTATCCAAGTCTTTTGCCCTTTTTTCAGTTGTTTTTGTTCCTATTATTGAGTTGGAAGATTTCTTTATAGATTCTACATATTAAAGCTTTATCAGATATGTGGTTTCCAAATATTTTCTACCATTGTGTATGTTGTCTTTTTACATTCATGGTAAAATCCTTAAATGCACAAAAGTGTTCAATTTTGATTTGCTCCCATTTATTTATTCTCTCGTTGCATGTGCATTGGGTATAAAGTCTAAGACATCATTGCTTAACATGTGGTTAAGTAAGAAAAAGTTGCTTAATTTTTGGCCCCCTCATTGTTCATAAAAAGAGCAAAAAAGAGTAGAATAAAATAAAAAATTACAGCTATATACCTATTATGGAAATCAATTCCAATTATATCTGAAAGGAAAAAAATGATATAGCAACAGAATTTTACTGTATATTTTTCTTAAAATATACAAACAAATCAAGAGAATCAACCTCAAATATTTAATCCAAGATTAATAAACAATCTACTTTCAACAAGTCAGATTTAAAAGGGAGGAAGGACTTGAAGTATTTTAAAATACATGGCTTATCCATCCCATCCATCTATACTGTGGATATCATTAAAACCAGAAATTAAAAAAAACGGTATGAAGCAACATTGTGTTGCCAAATGTCATTAAAATTTAGAATTTAAACATAGATAGAGTTGAAAAATACTGTGTATCAGTTGCTGAAGTGATGAAATTTATGTTTTGTGTAACTCTGGCTTGGATTCTAAACATGAACATTCATAAAACTTTTGTCAGGAGAACATTTCAATATTTGATTATTTATTTTATCTCAAATATTCACATTTTATGTATTTATATAGAGTTTAGGTCCATGGTTGCAGCGTGCTTATTTTTCAGCAAAATTAATATTTTCCATTGTTTTATTTTGCACACAAACTTTTATACTTCATAATTATTGATTTTATAGGTATTGGAAATTAGGTGGCAACATATTTGATAAGCATTTCAATCTTATTTATTTGGTCACATAAATCAATCAGTTAATAATGATAGATGCTACTATTTCATACAGTTTTAATGATTTTTCCCAAGATGAGTGAAGATAATCTGCCATTGTTTACCCAGAGAAGATAATGAAAAAAAAGTTTTATTGTTTCTAAGTGCTTGGAAAAAGTTTGCTATTAAATATTCCAAATTAATTTACTAGTATCAGATTAACATTATATCATCCAAAGAAATTAATTACTTAATAGAACTGATTTATTTTAATGAACTGATTAGGTGCTCCAGAGACCAAAATTTTGTAAGCATATCAACATTAAAAATATACAGTTTACCTAAATGAAGTAAGTTGATTTTACTTTGGAGAACATTTCTATCCATTCTCACTCCATTTATTTCAGATGCAGTGGATTTCATTTACCAATTCAAGAGTGTAATGTGTTAAGTGTGGTAAATGGGATCTCTGCATTTTATGCATGATTTTCTTTAAACCTACAACTTCTCTAAATAAATAAACAAATTAAAAAGAGTGCACACATAGCCCTGACCTGGCCAATGAGACACAATTCTAGATTTTTTCTTGCTATTACTTATTAAGGTAAGCCTTCATTCTGCTATAAACACTAAACTGTTTTCATGTAAATTTACAGCTTATAGCAAATGTCTTCAATTACTGCATGTAAAAATGGATCTGATGCAAATATAAGGTATTAAAAAAATCGCACATGGAGAAAGAGACAGCCTTGATATCATTACTTGAACTTCTGCATCTAGCTCTTTGCAGAACTTCTTTTTTGCTGTAGTTGGGAATGCTTGTTATTTATTTTTAAATTAAGCCATATTGAATTGCTTTCCTAATACTTTTCAATCAAAACAGTAAAATGTTAGAAATTCACGTAGGCACTTGTGATTGTTAATAATAAAGCCTTATTGCTTGAAGAATACAAGTTTCACTAGTAGTGATCACAGATTAAATAAGAAAGACACATGCAAGCTTTCCAACGTGTTTGCTAAAACTGTTTAGAGATATGTGGGAATCTTGACTGAATACATCAATCTATTTCAGACTTTAAAATAAAAATTGTTTAAAATAATCACTTTTAATATGCTTGTGATGCTAATGTGATAATGTGGGCTATATTACATTGAAGTGTCATAATGCTTTATTAACTGACAGGTCTATTAATCTGCACTTTCATATTCCTTATTATCATATTAATTTATCAAGTATTTAATGAAAACTTATTTTGTGTTGAACATTGTGTTAGTTACTGTAGGTAAAATGTGTACCTTCCTTTAAGATTTTACAACTTAATAGATTGATTAATTTTGCCTATAATCTCTGTGAGTTTACAAAGTATAAATGTTTCAGTTTTGCAATCCCAGAAGCTGAAGCAGGAGTCCACAACTTTATCTATAAGGGGCAAATAGTCAACTCTGCCACTGTGTTGTAATGTAGAAGAAGCCATAGAAATAGTTAAAGCATGGGAATGACTGTGTTCCGAAAACTTTATTAACAAAAACAGGTGGGGGGCAGTAATTTGTTAACCCCCAATCTAGAGCAATAACTGGCACTTAGTAGGTACTTAAAATATAGCTGTATAACTAATAGAAAAAATAAAAACTCAATAGGTCTTGCTTAGAGAAATTATTTTATTTGTTTTTGGTTTTTCTTTTAACTTTACCTTTTTTGCATAAAATGATGAAAAAGTGTTTCTACAATGAAATTTGTTGTTTTTGCCTGTTAATTCTATCATTTCTGGAATGTTCACATCTGTTTCTGTTGCCTATTTTTTTCCAATTATGAGTCACATTTTTCTTCTCCCCCCATTTCTTGTCGTTTTTGATTGGATGCTGAGCAAAGTGAGTTTTATTTATTGACTGGTGGGTTTTATTGTCTTCCTTTAGAGTGTTTGTGTTGGTTCTTCAGGCATTCATGTTCCTTGTGAAGCAACTTACTTTCTGAGGCTTGTTTTCAGGCTTTTAAAGGCAGGTCTCACTGAGCTTTCATTGTGGAGCCATATTAGCCCCGCTATTCAAGTCCAGCTTGAATGTCTGCTGTATGCCACAGTATTCAGTAAGAATTCTCCATTTGTGCTAGATGAAATTAGAGAATCTTCTAGCCATATATGAAGTCTTGAAAATTTGCTGTTTCATTTTCCTTGTCCTCCTTGCCAGTGCTCTCTTAGTTTTACCCTCTGCCTGCATGACAATGTTCAGTGTCGGATTCAAGGGGCCTCCTACACAGGTTTCTTGAATTCTATCTCACTCAACTACCTCCATTTTAGGATTCTGTGCCACAAATTTCAACAAATTCAGCATCCCTGAACTGCTATGTCTTGCCCTTTAACTATACAAAATTACTCCATACTGGTTGGTTTTCCTCTCTGTGCACCATGTTTTATAAAATGCCACCAGGAAGAAAGTTGTGGTAATTATAGGCTCCAGTTATTTGTTTCCATCCATGCAGGGTTCACAGTCCTACTCTGTTGCCAATTGTCTGAAATATGTTATTTTATACATTTTGCCCTGTTGTCTAGGTTTTTACTTTGGGAGTGTAAGTTCTAATCACTCACTCAGGGCTGGAGATGGGAGCCCTAACTGAATTGTAATAAGCTCTGCACCGCAAGCTTAGAGGTGAACACTTAATGGAAATATATAAAATAATCTGATAAATCATTTTATTTAACAGGAATCTGTTAAATAAAATAATACTTTGGCATAAAAATATTGAAAATACTATTATATACATGCTATATACACTGTCAAATAAGAGTCAATAAAACTGCTAAAAAGTAAGCACTATGATACAGAACATGCAATACCTTATAAATTTAAAAAGTTAAGATTTGACATTTTCATTTAACTTGTGGGACTGATGAAGTACATGTAAAATATAAATTTAAAATTCAAATTTTAGGCTAAATTTAATGTGAAGTCTAAATTTAAAAACAAAAATTCTTAGACTTTATTACTGATTTTGTGGTATAAGACCAAGGAAGGAAAGGATGACATGTTAAAGAAATCTTTCTGTTTGAAAAAAACAAAAACAAAAGCAAAGATAAAGAATTAAAAAGAGTTTTTTCACAAGGTCCAGAGATAATTTTAAACCATTCCAACAAATCTTTGTTTCCATTTAGTAATATAAAAGCACTACATAGTTTTATACTAATATTTGCACTTTTCATTTTGATATGTGACTCTCGGAAGAAAATATCTATCATAATTGCACATGTGGAGTCATAAGCCCTGTCAAAAAATAACACCAAACACAAATATAAACAAAAGTTAACGGATCATACTAGAATTTTTATTACTTTGTATGGCCTCAAGTGCTTACAGCTGCCCATCATTACTTTGCCTATGGCTGTAAGACGACTGATGAATTCTTTATTTAAAGTAGACATCGACATCCCTGGAAAATTGCTGGACAGTACCCAGAGGCATCACTCCTCTCTTTGACTGGGGCATCATTCTCAGTTTTTCCTGAACCGCTTTCAATAAGTTTAAATTTTTTCTCTTGTATTGCTGCTCTAGTTTTGTTAATCTTTTTATAATTCACCACTGATTTAATTAACCTCAAATATCACTCATAATCCAGCTGTCAGAGCCAAGAACAGAGTAGCAGCTGGGAATACAAAAACAAAACAAAACAAAGAAAGTGCTGCAGAGCATTAAAAGGAAACGAATGACAAATGGGGAATACCTCCAGGCATAGGAAATTATTGTGATAGGATAATAGTTTGGTGTTTTTCCTAACACAGAAGCACTTTGTATGGGCAAATTCCACATGCCATTGCTTGGCTGCTTTGGGAAATGTAGGCAGCATTCTCTGTGGTCACAAGTCTTAAAGGTAATAATGCTTTAAAGTTAATTAAGCAAATGGGACAGCATTGTTTTTAGCACGTGGTATGCAGAAAGACAGTGAATATAAGACAATTTTTTTTCTAAACTTCACTCTTTAAATAACATATAATTTTTTATTTGTTTCTGTGAAAAGGAATATCCCATACTACAAACCATAACTTTATCAAATTATAATTATTATGGTTTCACAAGAGATGGAAGAAGCAAACAATTGTGCCAGGTTCAAACAGAAATTTTAATTCAGACACTGCATTTTAATCCAACAGGCATTTTCCAAAAACAGGAAGCTTTGTGATATTTGGAGTTTAGTAAAATGACATCTAAAACCATATTAGTGAAACATGAAACTTTAGATTCTTATCTGCCAGAGTAAAAAACTTCAATGTTGTGCCCCACAATAAAAATCCTTACCAACTGTATTAGTCAGCCAAAGGAGTGCTGATGCAAAGTATCAGAAATCTGTTGACTTTATAAAGGGTATTTATTTGGGGTAGAAGTTTATGGTTATAAGGCCCTAAAGAGTTCAACTCAAGGTACCATAAGAGGTACTTTTTCACCCAAAGTCTGTTGCTACGTGTTGAAGCAAGATGTCGGGCGATGTCTGTGAGGGTTCAGCCTTCCTCTTCCTCTTAAGGCTCTGTGGTCCCAGCTTTTTCTGATCTTAGCTGTAGGCTGGCATAGGGCTCATCGCTCTTCCTCTGGGGCTCATTTCTTTCTGGGCTCAGCTGCTCTGTTCTCTTCACAAGGTCAGCTATAAACTATCTGGCTCATCTCTCTTCCCAGGTAACAGGATCCTCTGTGTATCTTCTCTGTGTGTTTACTTCTGTGTGAGAGTCTGTTTTATCAGCCCAAGGTGGCTGGGACTCAACATCAGCACAGAGTCACACTCTAATGAATCAAAGCCCTAATCTTAACATAATTTAATCAGATGTCTCAGCTGACTATAACACAATCAAAGAGTATCACTCCCAGAGAAACAGACCAGTTTACAAACATAATGAATATCCCTTTTGGAATTCATAAATATTATTAAACTTCCATATCAACCACCAGCAAAACTTTCTAAGTAAAAATAATCAGTACACAATGGTATTTTGGTGAAGAATTTGCTTTCAAATAGGATAAATTATTTCTTAAAAGGATATGTTTCTTTTCTTCTAAAATATTTAGATGTGATTGACTTCCAGTAGAAAAATATAGCATAATAATTAAGAGCACATAGTGGCAATGCTCCAAAATGTGTTCATCAATTTTAACAAATGTACCAACCACACTAATGAAGGTTGTTGTTAATGTGGGAAAATGTGGGAGGGACTGGGAGCAGGTTATATGGGAATCCCCTATATATTTTATGTAACATTTACGTAATCTAACTATCTTTAAAAAAAGTAAATAGTTTATTTAAAAAAACAAACAACAACAACAAAAAAAGAGCACCTGCTCTTTAATTACTAGCTGTATGATTTCACCATATTAGTTACATGTGTGCCTCAGTTTACATTTCTGCAAAAAAGTACAGATGATAATGTTATCTACCACGTATGGTTTTCTGGAAGGTTTTAATGATATAATATGTGTAAAATGCTTAGAAAAAAACAAGGTAAAAAGTAAACACTAATATATATTTATAATTATTATTGTTATTTTATTGCTGCGGTTCCTGTTAATGTCTTTCATTGTGATTCTAATGAAGAATTAACAGAGTTCCAATCTAATTCATCTTAAATTAATTAAGAAGATTTTCACAGATGATACTTTATTTACATCTTCCAAAATCTCCCTAAAGTAGTGATAGAAATGAATATAAATAGAATTGTACTAAGCATTTTATATACTTTGGAAAATTTGACTTACCTAATTCTCTCAGTAATCCATGTGTATACTATATGTATTTTTATTTTAATAAGGAGATTTAGTTTTAAGATTAAGTAACAAATTTAAGTTTCAAAACATTAGTTACATTTAAAAAATCATAGAGACTCATGATTCCAAATCTGACCATAGCCTTCATTTGGTAAACACTAAATCCTGAAGGATACACAAAGGGTCTGATCTTAAACAAGTATGACTCTAGGTTGGTACTTGTTGATGACAGAAAATTACAAGGTGATGAGAAGTAAAATAATAGAAAACTAACATGGAAATTTTTTGAATATACAATTCATTGTGGTTTTCTTAATTTGATTCACTGATGCTTATTAAAATGCCAGATATATTTCAACAGCAACACGTTTCAGATTTTAGAAAGGTAAAAGCAAGCATATATATCATACATACTCTCAAAAAAGAATGGGTTAGCAAGAGAGGGTTAAATAAGATTATAGATAGGTTCACAGAGATTCAACAAAGACTTTGTATCTAAAAATGTTTGTTACACACTTCCAAAACACTTTTGATTTTCAAATTTTTTTGGATTTAACGTTGTGGACAGGCAGCAGTTTACTTGATTTCACTCACTATATCAAACAAATTGATTTTCTAATTAGGAATGTTTTCATTTGCCTCAGTCATTCATTTCTTTTTTTCAAAAAAATCCTTATATCCATATGCCTACGATAAAGAGATGAAATTCCTGGCCTTAAAATCTTCAATTTCCATAACAACATGAAACCAACTCTTCTGATTTCTTAATCCTCAGCTCTAATTAATCAACTAAGGAGGCAGACTAGGATGCCATAAAATACCACAAAGAACAAAAGTGACAGGGGCAGACACCTGGCTATGTATCTGCCAATCTGTACTCTATCTATACATCCATCATCTCTATGTCATCATGGTTATATTTCTATCTATCCATCAATCCGTCCATCATCTGTCTATTTATATCATTTTATTTGTATTTTGAAATTATATTTAGAAGGTCTAAAACTTAAGCTTCCAGTCATTCTACATTGGATTTATATACTTGGTTTTGCAAACACTCTGAAAGAACATATCAAACACATGTGTGTTTTCATCAGATGAGGATTTCCTAACCCAAATCAGATTCTCAAAGTGACCTTCTAGCCAAATTACAAATTGCATAAAACAAATGATGAATTTTACAACCTTAGATTTGCTTGTAACTAAGTAATTTTATCCCAGAAGCATATTATTAATATATTCTGTATCCCCCTAGAGAAATATAAGGTTGAAATTATGGAAACTGGGCTATGCTTCATATGTCTGTTCCAGAATCCCTTAAGGTGCTCTATCCTTCATCCTGTTACAGTGTCTATTAATAAACCCGAAAAGGAAAAGTGAACAAAGTGAAAGCCCTGTCTGTAGCTCAATCAACTCCAGTCCACTGTACCTGAAGTTGTACCTAGTTGCATTCATTATTTATTTTTAGTAGAAATCTCTTGAACTGCAGACTACAAAAGTCACACTATGTGTACCATAAAGGTGCCTTTTTATGTCAATCTATTGTTTTGTTCATGGTGGGGAAAGTAAGTCACGTTTCCTTTGTTAACAATATTATATGTGTCCTAATCTCAAGTATGTCAAAATAGAGTAGAACATTTTTCCTCAGAGGGTTTTATTTGGACAGCATTCTTTCAAGTATTTCACAGAGTTCTTGTATGAATATAATGTAAGTAAATATTAGTTTCTCAAACTTGGCCAATAGTCATTATATTCAGCACTTCACTGAGAAAAACCAGGCGCAGGGTAGCTTCTGAAAACAACAGGAGCTTTGGGCTCTGATCAGAACCACAGAAGATGCAATGAGAGATAAGAATGGGTTCCCAGATTCATAAAGAAGTTATTTTTTATTCCCAGGAGGAAATATTGAATCTATATCTATAAAATAACACAGAACAATTAAATATGTTACCACTTAGAAAGCATCAAGTAAGCACAATGCATATATGATTCTTGCAAATTCTATAACGGAAACCTTTTGTATCATTCAATATATACTTAAAATTCCTCCCACACTCAAACACATCTCAATGTTCAGGGAACCTATCTTCCACTATGCTTCCTAGACAGTCAAATTCATCCGTGGCATCTCAATAAATAACAATGAAAAATTTCACTCTCTGGGAGGATACTAAAAAGGAAAACATTTCCTCTTTATTTTTATGGCCATATATCCTACTTTAAAGTGTAATTCTAAAACATCCACAGACTATTACTGAAAACACTGTGACGAGTTCATGCAAAAATGCTTCAAAACTTTTGATAGCTTATCTAACAGCTATCTTCCATTAGGCCATATTGCGAATATGTACTTAAATGTAGTACTAAGAAGGCTGCATAAAGCTTCCCAAAGTTTCTCCAAATCTATGAAAAATTTGGCAGTAAAGGAACAACAGTTAGAATCCAGAAGGGAATGCAGAGACCATGTATTCTTCATATTAAACTGAGATCATTTAATAAAAGAGATTGATTGCACAAATATAGGAAGACTTAAAGAGGGAAAACACAATATTAGTAATTTCAAAAAGCAGCTACCATCCTCAAGTTTGTGGAAATAACAAGAAGAGGGATTTACTAAAAGCATGGAATGCATATGAGCACCCCACCCCAGCTCACAGCGCTGGTGCTCACGCCTCTGAAGCATGTGCTGTGAGTCTGGTGCTCAGACCTTCCAAAGGAAGCATGGCTGTAGCATCTCAGAACATATTCAGAAAACTCGTGGTACTTGACACCATGGAACCCAACATCCCCGACTTTGTGGAATGAGAAAAATAAACAAGGTTATGTCATCATTGAACCCAAAGGAAAAGTTTATCCTGTCAATGAAGATAATGACTCCTTCAACACTATTGAGAGTTCAAGTTGTATGAGAAACAAATAAAACATAAATTTTGCAACTTGTAGGTCACTGGAGACTTGGGCAAGATGAGCCAGTTTCAGTGGAGGAGTGATGAGGATGAAAACCCTATTGGAATGTGCTGAGGAGAAAATGGAAGATAATAACATGGCATATTACTAGTACACATAATTTTTTTCAAGACATATCCAACTTTTGTTTAGCTCAGACTGACCAAGTGTTACCAAATCTCAAATATATTTTAAATAAAATTCCTGAAAACATTTTTAAATTTGAAAATAATTGTCAGATTACTAATCATAATATGCAGTTATCTTTCATTGCTCTCTTGTGCGTTTTAGCCTTAAATATTTCTTTTTTCCCTACTTTCCAAAAATGATGTAATGGATTTAAAAGCCACCAGATGTGCATTGCATTTTCAGGAATGTTTGGATCTCATCTTTTTTTTTAACTGAAGTTCTGTTCCATCTAATTATCACTACTCCAATGGTAGAATTAAACTAAACACACACACATATACTCATATACACATATATAAACACATATTTTTACACTACACACATATACAAATGTATCTATCTGTATACATGTATATGCACGTCTGCATATGTATATATGTGTAAATTCATAAACACATATAGAGATATTCCTTTAAATTCCACACCAAGAATATAAAACTTTAATCATATTTTTAACTTATTTAATGTCTATGTGCATAATACTAATTTGTCTTAAAATTATTTGTTATCACTATTTAAAATGTTTCATTTCACTATATTTTCAGTTTGATTTTTTAATGCAATTGCCTATTGACAAAAAATAAATATTTTGAATGTAAATTTACCCTTTTTTCACAATACATTAGAAGCTACACACCCATTGTTTAAATTTATATTAGAATATTGTAATGTGACAAATAATGCCAATGATTGGGGCATGCGTGATAAAATTGTTGGAAAGGGAAGGAGATGAGAGAGAAAGAGGTCTGAAGAAAGGACAAAGGAAAACTTTAGAGCACTTCTAGGAAGATTTTTTAGTTAATAAAGAGACTTCAAAAGCAGTAAATGACCGTCATAGGGAATGAATGTCTTAAGGAAAAATGTTATGTTCACTACCTAAACCTGCTTCAACCTATTTACTTTGGTGAGAAGTGTATGTCCTGGTAATAACAATCCTCCATGTAAAGTGAAAGGAATGTACGGCTAATCTTTTAAGACTCTCTATAAAAGAGAATTAAAAGTCAAGGAGTCATCTACCTACCTTCAGAGAAAATGACAGCTTCACTAGCATAAAATAAATTAAGTTCAATTCCTCAAATATTTATTGAATGCTAAATATATTCTATATACTGTGATAAAAAGTGGAGATAAAATGACAAATAATATATCAAATGAAAATTTGTATTTACAGCTTAAGTGTCAGTTTAGCACAATATGCAGAAGCCACTTAGAGGAGCAGAGAGTCCAGTGGCAACTTTAAGCAATTACAGTCGTGGAAAACACTTTGTCCTCCATAAGGGGCCCAATGGCAGTGCAGGGGTGAGCAGCTCTGGTGTAAGTAGCATATATCCTAACATCAACAGAGCCTTGACTAGTTGTTAGGAAGCAGGAGGCTGACATGTTATGGCATTTGCTGCAACGGGAATCCCCAGTGGCTATATGCACAGGAATGGCACCATTGAGGGCAGGGAAATATATAAGCTTTCAATAACCATCTGGAAGAATTAGCAATCTGGGTGAAGTAGCAGTGGTGGAGATGGCACAAGCTCAGAATGAACATCACCTGACCTGTAACAAAGTGGGAATGGAGGCAGAAAGAACTGCTCAGACCTACTTGTGAACATGTGTAATATAAGAAATTAAAGAGAAGAAGGAAACCCAAAGCAGTTGAGACAATTCCTGAAGTCATCCTGATGGGAGTTTAAACATTAATGAAATTCCTATGGGAAAGATGCTTAGGCTGATGAGGTCTGTGAAAGGCAATAACAGTGATTAAGGCATTAAGTTATACCACATGGAATATTTTGAATAAAAATGGAGTGTGTATAATTAATCAAAATGTAGGAAAACATATGGTATAATGTATGATTGTTTTGAAATACTTGTCAAAAATTAGAACACTATAAACCAGAAATGAAAGCACTGTTAACCTATACAAATTTTATATGAAACACTATGGAAACTATCTTAATTAATCTTGGGGTCCTTGAGGGAAACAACTTTTATTATGTGACTTTACTAACTTGATGCAGGATGATTCTTATGTGAGTAACGAAACCCGTCAATAATTTCTTCATCTGTGTCACTTTTTGGAATTTAACATTATTAAAGGAGTGCACTTGATGCCACTTTTATTCTTGGGAGAGAAAAAAACTGTCCCTGGGTCAAGGACAGGTCTCAAAGAATAATTGGTTTTGGCAGAGAAATCTGTGTAAACATGGCATGGTCTTCTCCCACCGGTATCAGGATGAACTCCAACTCATTCACCAGCAATTCAAATATGCAGCATTGCTGGCCAACAACATGTATCTTGCGAAGTTTTCTCAGGTTGTTTTTGCATCTTGGGGAAATATTACTTATTCACATCAGTTTTCAAGGTTCTTAAGAATTTGAAGTTCCCACTTCCCAGTTCTACCTGAGGCTTTGTTAAATATGCCTTTCTATAGCAGAATGGCATTATTCTTGTTTTTAAAAAATTTTTTTAAATGTGCCTAAAATGAAGATAGTTGGCACAAATTTGGAATCTTTTACATAAACTCACAGCTATAATATTGACTCAAAACTAACTTAAACTAATTGCTCTAAGTTCAAATCCCTAAAACAGCGGGCAGAAGAAAAAAGCCTTGATATTTTAGAAGCCTCCATGTATTTTTATTTACAAAAATGATTTGACAATATTGGAAAGCTCAAAAGAAATAACTATTTTTCTACAACCACATCAGTTTGATAAACTAAAAGTACTTGTTTTACAAATGATCTTATTTATACACCAAAGATTTAACCACCAATGCATATTTATTAGAAGAGTTTTAGATTACTAAAATGAATGTGGCTTCTGCAATCATTATTTAATGCCAGGTTAATTTTCATTTGATGACATAAAAAGATTGAAGAAAAGAGAAAAAAAAAATTGACTATCGAGATGGAATATAAGGCTTTGCTGAAGGAGGAATCGACAATATAAATATTTATGAGATAAAAGTACCCACAAAAAATGAAGGATTAAAGTCTTCTTTTTATTTTACTAGAGCTTTTGATGTGCCTATGTATTAACAAGTAACAGAGATTATTGTAATTATTAGAAGATTTATATGCTTGAGAATATAAAAAAAATCCATTAAGTTTAAGGTATTATTATTATGATGATATCTAGACTTTTTACTCAGCTTATTTCCATTGGCCTAAATCATTATAACACCATTCTTTTCCCAATACATAAAATATTCAGGGATATTTAAGTAACTTTTGATCCCTCCTCTTATCCTCTCCATATGGATATCATTAAAATTATCAAATTGTTTTAAATTCTGTATTTCCTTTTCTCTTTTCTTCACGACATTGTAACCTATTCAAGACTAGAGGTCATTTGTCTCCAAAACTTATCACAGCACCAAACATATGAAGAAAACTCAGTAGAAGTTTATAGAATTAAAGGTAACTGAATATTGTCATTTGTAAAATTCTTGTTTGTTTCTTCAACAAACATAGGATTCCCAATGGATTTTCAGCAAATACCAGACTTTTTGTTGCATAAGTCTGATTCTCATTTACTTTGGAAATGGCATTATTGACAGCCAAGGAAGTGGGTTTATTAGGGTTTAGAAAGAGAGAGAGATGTTATGGAATTACAATGGTATGTCTCCAATGATCTCCTATGGCTATGATCTACAGTATTATGCACTGTTTCATTAACCTTTATGGGTTTACACCTTGTATGGCCAATATAAAGGGCTTATGATTCATTAACCTTTATGGGTTTACACCTGGTGTGTCCAATATAAGACTCACAAACTATGGGGCAGCAATTTTAGACCTCATCATATATTCAACATTCCTATAACACATAGCCTATTGCCTTGTTCAAAATAGGACTGAAATAATATATTATTAATTATGTGCCTAATTAATAGAGTAATTTGACTCAGGAAATATTGAGTACTTATTGTATCCATCTAACACCATGTTCAATCCTGCAAATGAAAGTGAAAAAAAAAGGTTCTTCTATCACTATTTACAGTCTAGTAGAGAAAACAACTAGTTATGAAGGTGTTTTAATAACTGTTGATAAGCAATGTCTTTTGGGAATGGGAGAAAATAAGCCAGTCTTGTGTGGTTTAAGAAAGGCATCTTCAAAGAAATGTCTATGCTGAGACTAAATGCTAATGAACTATTAGACATTTTAGGGTGTGGATGACAATTTTTCAGTGAAAGAACAACTCATTGAAAACATTTTAACAAGAGAATAACATGATCAAAATTTCTATTTAAGAACATATCACTGACTGTATTTTGGAGAATGATTTGGAGAGATACAAAAGTCAGTCAGATAGGAGGCTGTTTCATAGAATACCACAAAAATTATAGTAATCCATACTCAAACAATGTCACTGAGAATGGAAAGAACAGACAAATACAAGCACTGTAACATGATAGTCATAATAGGACTTGTTCCTTCTACTTTTGGATGGTTAGAAAGAAAATGTACTAAGGACTTATGATCATTCACTCTTCTGCTTTTGGGAACTTTGGAAATATTAATGCCACAGGTAGTGACATTGCCTAGGTAAAAATTTAATAAAAATAGTGAAATAAACAAGTCCTCATTAAGAAATCTCTTTATTCTGTGATCCTAGAAAATGCAGAGTCCAAGATAAAAATGGGAGATATTAAATACCACTTGGTTAAATAAGTGTATTTCACCCAAATTTCAGGAAGAGTTTAAAAATCACATGCATAAAAGCAAAAGGCTGTGTTATAGGAATGTTGAACATATGGTGAGGCCTAAAAAGTAATTTATGAGGAATTTAATTCATTAGCAGCAACTACATTGAAGATGCTGAAGCAACAGAGCACAAGTCTAGCATAGCCTTGCAAGATCACCAGCCTGATTCTATAGTTTCTACCCTAACATTGTATTTGATACAGAAATAATCCAATAAATTTCAAATTCAAAATATACCTTAAAGGCCTATCCAAAGTAAATTAATTATATAAATATATATCTCCAAAATTTATTTTTAAGTATGTAAATTGTATTTTAAATTTATTTTTGTCTTAGTGTGACACAGAGCTGGTGATGCAAAGTACCAGAAATTGATTGGCTTTTATAACAGGAAATTTATTTGGGTAAAAGCTTACAGTTCTGAGGCAGTAAAATGTCCCAATCAAGGCACTACCAGTCTTGCTTTCTCAGGGTCCTGCCACGTGGCAAAGCAAGATGGCCGCTGATCTCTGCCAGGCTCTCTGCCTTCCTCTTCAGAATCTACCATCTCCCAGAGCTTAGCTGTGGGCAAGCAAGCATAGGGTTTCTCTCTTACTGGGCCTCCTCTCTCAATCTCAGCTGTTCTGCTTTATTCCTGAGTTCAGCTGTGAGCTATGAGGCATATGGCAGAGCTTGTCTCCTCAGCCTTAACTGCTCCATGGACCCAGCACCTCACAGACTTCTTTCCATGCCTTTGTGCTCTGCTGGGTCTAGACTCTGGGACCTCTCTCCCAGTCTCTTGGGAATTCTCTGTTTTCCTGCAGCCCTCTCTCTCACATGGCAGAATCAATATGGTGGCTTCCTTTTTCCCTGTGTATCTCTGTTTTTAACAGACCAAGCAAAAGGGCAGAGACTCAATCTGAGTCACCCTTCACTGATGTAGTCCAGTCTAAAGCATCTCACAACCACAGGGATGGTTAGTTCAAAGACATAATCTTTCTCTTTTGGGGATTCATAAAAATATTACAACTGTCACAATTTTATATGATACTATGGGTTGAATTGTATGCCCTAAAATGAGTTGAAAGTCATAATACCTGGTACCTCTGAATGTGTCCATATTTGGAAATATAGTCATTGCAAATGGAGCTAGTTAAGTTAAAATGAGGATATACTGTATTAGAGTGGGCGATTACTCCAATATGAATATACTCCTTCTAAGGTGAAAGGAAAACATTCAGACACACAGGAAAATGGCCATGTGGTTGAGTCAGAGACTAAGTTATGCTGCCACAAGCCAACATGCCAATGATTGCCAACCACCACCAGAAGCCAGGAGAGAGGCCTGAGACAGATCCTTCCCTCCAGACTTCAGAGCATGGCCCTTCCCACATCATAATTTCAGACTTCTGGCCTCCAGCACTGTGCGACAATACATGTCTTATATTTCAAAGCTATACTGTTTGTGGCACATTGTTATGGTAGTCCTAGGAAACTAAGACATATGATACTAAAACAATAAACTGTATGGAATGAGAAAACTATAATTCAAGAATAGTCCAAATAATTGCAAAACAGACATTGGAAAATTCTTGAGTTTTGTATGTATATTGTTAAACAGTCAGCTTTGGGGAGCAATTAAGAACAATTTAACACAAAGAATATATTCATCATTATTAGATAGGAAATTTTAAAACTTACATCTATTCCAGCAGTAAGAAACAGTGTATCTTAGCATCTCTTTACTGAAAATGACATTCCATTGTTCTCTCAAGTCTGTGCAAGCTGCAATTTGCTATTATTGGAAGGACAGAAGATTCATATACTACCCCTGTATATATGACTGATCAGCTTCCTTAAAATCTGTGGACACATCAGGTTCCTGCCCATATTAGTACTGTTGCGCTGATGATTCCCTCTGCCTGGAATTATTTCCCTCAAATACATGGACATTTCCCTCCTTTACCTCCTTCTTGCTATTCAAATATCACCTCTTCTCTGAAGTTTTCCCTAACCCCTTTAATTTAGCATTCTCTATACTACTCACCTGCATTACTTTTCTCCAAAGTAGTAACCATCCCATGATATATATTTTCTTTATTATTTCATTATCTCCCCACTCTAGTATGTGAGCTACATTAGATAAGATATTTTATTGGCTGTGTTCTCACTGCTATATCCTTAGGTCTCAGAACAAGACTTTGTGAATGATAAATACCCAAGTGGTGTAAATTTGTTAAAACAATGAAAAGGTTTGATTTCTGGGGTCCAAATTAATAGGTCACAAGAGATGGTTAAAGGATTATTATTAACTATAAATTTAAACGTGGATACTTCAAATAAGAAATATTAATAAACATATTGATATTTCACTGTGTGTTTTATAGTCTATTATTAGAACACATAGGCCATAAAAATGGTTTTAGAGAGTTATTTTCCAGCTATTCAGTGTTTACTTATTGAGGGCATTTTGGGAATTAAAGTTGCTCAATGAAATTGTTATAATATATTATCTAAAATAAGTAATATGTTCTAAAAATACTTTCTATTCACAATCCCCTCTGAGATAAAAGGCTGTTCAGAGTAGTGGTTAGGGGCACTAACACTGAAGCAGAAAACCTCAATTTAAAACCTATCTCTTCCACTTACCTGTTGTGAATTCTCAGAGAACATAATGCAGTTCTCTCTGTCTCAGTTTCCAGGCCTGCAAAATAATATTATTTGCTCCTTCCTCATAAGGCTTCTGTGAGGATTTAATGAGTCAACACATATACAAGTTTATGGAACAAACAAAGCCTGGTACAATGTTAGCAGTTATATATTTTTAGAGCACAGAATGCTGTTGCTTTTTTTCTTTGAAAGATATTTTTTAAATGTTCCTCTATACTCCCCCCTTCCAAAATTTAAAAATTTTAATCCTTAGACAAATTTGTAAACTGGAATCATATATAAAAGAGGATAGAAAGAGAGAATTGGAGTAAAGTACATGGTTATATCCAAGTTTATGATGCTGGACAAATAATTTAATCTCTATTTATTGAAACTTTTAGGAATACATGGAAGTGGTATCATGTTTTGAAACAAAAATATACATAATGTAAAATCAAAAACCATGGGTTTGAACCCCTACTTTCCTTGCTGTGGTTCCTTTGGAAATTTATTTACATCTACTCAACAGTAAAATAGAGAAACTTAGATCTACTTTTAATAACTAAGATTGCTGCAACGATCACACACATTAGTACTTGTGGAAAGCAGTTTATGTTGGTGGCAGCTGACATGATTTTCTCTCCAGGGTTTGCTATGGGATTCCAAATAGGATGAGGGTCATGGTTGACAATACTGCTCAATTCACTGGGAACGACGCTGCATCTATGGCAAACTTGGGAACTATGTTACTTCTTGACAATTATCCATGGTTTAAAATAGATATTTAAAACCGGACACAGGATGAAAGTCACAAATGGAAAATGTTAATAAGGCAAATTATAAACAAAAAAAGCTGTTATAGCTTATTATAACATAGACTTTAAGGGTGAAAACAGTGATATTGACTAAAATTATAGTCCTTTCATCACGGTCAGAACTTCAATTTATTAGGGAGCTATAACAATTTTAATTTAGTTTATACCGAAGAATATGACTGTCACATTTCTGTTTGAGCATAGGTTCTGTCAACTCAAGGAAGAAAAATAAACTCTGACTTAAGGAGAAAGAAAATGTTGGAATGTTACTGATTGGCTCAAGGTATAACAGGGGGACTGGAGAATTAGGAAATAGGAAGACAAGTATGCTAAATTTTAGGTACTGCAACCAAGGTCTTAATACAAAGAGGAATCGGGTTACAGTGCCACAGAGGGCACAGTTGACACTGATGGGCACTAACTTGCTGATATCAGAGCTGCTGACAGCACCAGATGCTTTTAACCCTTCTGTTGGATTTGTCTTCAAGAATGAATCATATTCTCTCCTTATCACCTGGGAACAGAACCTAAGAATCCTCTTTACCAATTCTTTTCTGGCTAGACCTAGAGATAAATGATAGGTAGATAGATAGACAAGTAAGATTTTATCTAAATGGATATTCAAAGAGAAAATTTCAAAACAAAAAGAAATATTAAATTAAAATGTTGCTTTCACAAATAATAGAACAAAGGCTTCTGTCACAACTATAGCACAAGACTGAAATATGCAATTTTTCATGGAAATTACTACTCAGATGGATTTCAGCTCCTCATTCTGAATGGGATTTGTGACTTAATGATTCCTCTGCATCATAATATACAGTGGCAGTTAATCCACAGAGATACAGTGCAAAATACTCTGCATCAGTGAAATTTCTGTGTCACCATTATTCTTAATGCAGAAAACAGCACCAGCACTAAGTTACAGGATATGACATGTATGTCTAAAAGCTGACTCTAAGGAGGTAGTAGATGCCAGAGCCTTGACTGGTAGCAATTTGATGGGAGGAGGAAGGGAAGTGGATTGTGGCGTAATCAAGACATTCCTGTTTATAGCAGTTTGATTTCATGAGACTGCTATATTTTGTTTTTGTGTGTATGTATGTGTGTTGCATATGCATGTGTATGTATGTGTATATATATATATATATATATATATATATATATGTATGTATGTATATATATATATCTCCAGTTATTTTTAAATTGTCAGGCCCAAATAAACTAATTGAAACTTTTTAAAATGTTAATAAAATATCCTGAAATAATTAAAAGCATAAAATCCAATCTCCCAAAATTAAATTAGTTGTCTTGCATTTTGCATTACTTTTATTGAGACACTGTTGATATGAAGATCTGTAATCTTTGGCCTATAGTAATCATAATATGGCAGCTGGAAATTTAACAGGGTGAGAGACAAGCTGACTGCCACTCATCAAACACCTATAGACTGTGTTTCCTGTGTTAAGCTGGATTTGACATTTAATTAAAAATGCATTTTAGCATAGGTTCACACACACACAAAGTTTGCAGTTGCAAAATCAATGTTGCCTTACCTGAACTGCAAAATTTCAAATGCTCAGAAGACAGAATTTTTGTAAGAAATATATTATAACTACCTCTATAAATACTGACAGTGTTCTGAAAATACCAAAAATAACACACTGTCACTAACTTAGAATATCTAAGTTTACCAAGAGCACTGAGTTTGGGAAATCCACCATTCTGTAGTAAGTACCAAGCAAGCCTGCTTTTTCTCCCAGAGAAAAATATTGTTTCATCCTTCAAGGTTCCTTGCTGCAAACACAACCTTGAGAAATGGCCCATGTAAAGAGCAGTCAGGGCATTGCATTCTTGGCATACACAGTAAGATATAGGAGCATTAGAGACTCGTGGAGGAAATAAGTAAAAGATACTCACATATTTCCTAGGACAGTCTATAGCATGGTAATAATGAAAACAGAAGGGCACAGATTACTTTTCTCAGTGAAGAAGAGGCCAAGAAAAAGTCTTCTCATGGTAAGAATATGAATATATATATATGTGTGTGTGTGTGTGTGTGTGTGTTATAAATATATTTACTTTTCCTGCTTGACAAAGTAATTCTATAATGCTTTCTTATTTTTGATGTTTACAATAACTCATGTAGGAGAAATAGCCACTAATTATAAGAAAAACAAATTATGCTAATTTATATTTTCCTCTAAGATGCCTTTGTTTTAAATTCCAAATGAAATTACTCCCTTCCTCCATTGTGACCATAGAATATATTAATTTTTTATCATAATTATTTTAACATTTTATTTAACTTATTTTATTTAGTAAATGCTTTTGTGTTTATACTGTTTGTGTCTTAGATATGTGCTTAAAATTATTTATTTGCACATAACTAGTGCATTGTGTATTGCATGAAAGAGTTTATTGAACAAATGAACAGAGGAACTATTTTTTCCCGTGTAAAGCTAGAGGAACTATTAGTAACTAGAATTAAGGTATGAAAGCCCTGAACTCTCAGGATTTCATAAGAAAGACTATGTGATTCTCCAAACATGATGTTAAGGTAAATATGTATGCTAACAGATTGGCAGGAAGCCCTTCTCAATACAGAACTGACCCTTCAAGGAGAAGAAGTCCTCAAAACATTGGGAGCGAGCTTCCCTGGTGACACTTCAAGAGTGCATGTGGCTATGGTAAAGTTTCTATAAGCAGCTAAGGGAGCAGGTGTGCACAAGTGGAAGCTGAATTAAGAGAGTTAGACCAGGTCACACAGATTGAGGACTGAGTTCATAAATTCATAAATGGCTTTGTGTGAAGAGGTCCTCTGAGGCTCCAAGAAATAAGTCCAAGAAGCTGTGAGGGGAGAGCTATACTTATACCATTACATCAGTCAAGGCTATCAAACCCAGAGTCATTTGAGTAGACAAGTAATGGAATTGCCAAGCAATTTTGAGGGCCCAACTGAAATTGGAAACCATAAATCTGCCCCACTTGGCAGAGTTATGTGGTTTCCTCTAACAAAGTTCAAGAGAAGGAAGTTTTTGATTAGAGAGATCCAGACTGGGAGTGTGTTTAAATGAAAGCAGCAGACAACAAGAGAAGAGGGTCAATTGAAGATAACTGTGACCTGAAATGTCCAACCATGACAATGAATTTAGTTAGAAAAGTAAAGCCAAAACGCAAATGATAATCTAAGAAATATTTGGGAAATTTCAAAAGTCAAAGTGAATGAAAGAATATATTTAGTAGAGGTAAGTTTGTTATTAGATAGAAGGATTTCAAATTAATGATTTAGGATGTAACTCAGTTCAGATAGGTAATAAATCCTGACTGTGTCCTCAGGCTTGGTTTACTGAAAAAAAAATAAAGTGAAAGTTTTTGCCATAGAAAATACCTAGAAATTGTGAGGAAACTAAAGTTACTCCGGATAAGACTAGTGTGGGGATGGAATGAAACAAAGTGAGTCAGATGCCATATTCTCCTCAAACTGCAGGAATATTCCTTCATTTTAGAAGGTATATTGATTAAGAAAAATAGCACTGGGTTTTACTTTGGAATATATGTTCCCCAATGTATCAGAGTTAGACTTATACTTTCCCTACACTTGGCTTTTCTGCCCCTTTTATCTGAACCTATAATTAGCACAATGCTCATTAAGTATATGTCTCAGAGACTTAAATCTTCAGTCTGCTCATATGTCACTTGAGCCCTGAACCTCAGCAGAGTTGCAATACTTATTCTCCAGTTCACTAGACTTGCCAAGGACAAATAACAAAAGGATGTTGATGGACTACGCCCATTCCTCCAAAACAGAGAGTATCCACAACTGCAATTAAGGCATTTCCATTCATCTGCCCCATGGATCTAAGCCCTCTCTCAATCAGAAATACAGTGGGCATCACAATCCCAAATCCTCAATATTAAGGAATTTACAAGTTTAAGAGGTGGGGGGAATGCAACTATGGACTAAAGCAGACTTATTAAAATTATAGCAATGGAAGAACTTGTATCATTGATATAATGGCAGAGGCCACCAGAGGTTCTGAGGGGAGGGAGAGGGAAGAATAGATGTAACATGAGGCTTTTTGGGGAATTGGAATTGTCCTGCATGACATCGCAATGATGGATACATGCCATTATACAGTTTGTCAAAACCTATAAAATTCTGTGGTGCAAAGTGTAAACTATAATATTAACTATAGACCATGATTAGTAGCAATGCTTCAATATATGTCTAGCAATGGCAACAAATGTACCACACTAATGAAATATGTTGTTAAATGGGGCAAAGTTGGGGAAGAGGAGGGAGTGGGAATATGGGAATCCCCTATATTTTTTACGTCAAATTTATGTAATCTAAAGCTTCTTTAAAAATGAAATTTAAAAAATAACAATGACAACAAATAAGAGTACATATTATATCATTCCATTTATAGAAAATACTAGAAAATGCAAACTAATGTATAATGAAGAAAGCATATCAATGTGTGTCAGGGGCAGAGCTTTAGTGCACAGGGATGGATATGGGGATTGCATTGGGGATTGGGACAGGAAGAAACTTTTGGAAGGTGTTGGATATGTTCATTTTCTCGATTACGGCAATGTTTACAATTGCCTGTGTGTGTGTATATATATATATGTCACATCGTCTTGCTTTGCCCTTTAAACATGTTGTTTATTGTATGTTAAGTCTATTTTAATGTGGCTGTTAAAATTTATTAAATTAAAACAAAAATGCTAAAAATAAAGAAAAATAACACTCCCTGTTCTAAAGGAACCCCCAAATCCCATTCATTAAAACAATAAAGCCTTCTTTTTCATGCACAAAGTACTGCAATGGCATATGTTGCAGGTGGCCTCCAAAGTTTTACAGGTACCCTGGATCCTTCCATGACTTTTGCCTATTGAGAGGACTTGCTGTATCTGACTGGGAGATAAATCAAGGGAGACTGAGGAAGAGTCAGTTAGATGTTGTAGAAACCAGCCCTGGAAGTGATACTCTTCAGGTTAATCAATTTTTCAATGGCTGGAACTCCAATGTTCCCACACAATCACAAGAGAACTGGAAAACATAGCTTAATTGTGTGCACAGAAAGAAGAGGAGAAATATGGATATTGGTAAACACCAGCATTCTCTGCCACAATAAGTGATACTGGAAACACTGCTTTCTGATATGAATCTCCAAGAAAACGATTTTACAGTGGGAGAGAGGAAATGCCTACAGTTTACAAAGTCAGTGTAGATTTTGGAATGGCTTCCTATATCCAGAAGTGTGTGAGGGTATATGTAGTTTCTTGAAAATGTTGTCATGTAAACAAAAAGTATTCAAACTGAAAGATTTTAGAACAGTTTGTGAAAATTATAGAGATACATCAGGGTTTTTGTAAGATATGGTGCCAAAGGTGATCATTAGTATAAGGTGAGTGAGGACTCTCAGAATATGGAGGAAGACTGCATATATACCTGAAAAAAGTACATGAAGTATGACTCTGCCCCATATTATGATAATGGGAAAGGACAGATTAATGAGGAAGAAATAGAAAGGGAAATATGCCAATAATTCTGAGTAAAGCTTGAGTGAAAAATTGCATATGTGACTGTTCCTACCACCAGGTATCCCATGTCTCTCTGCCTATAGAGACAGAGAGATAAATGATATCTAACAAGCATGATCAATATTTGTATGAAGGAAGTAATTTCTAGATAAGGAAATAGAACAATATATCATATGCATTTTAATTCAGCAGATATTTGCATGTAAGTTAGCATGATAAATCTTTAAGTTATGCATTTTATTCTCCAAAACCTTTGATTTCCATCCACTTATTCAAAGTGTTAAGTATCATATTTTTGTTTTCTTTATATGTGTTTGTTTTAGTTTGCTATAAGCTACTGAAACCAATATAACAGAAATGGGTTGGCATTTACAATGGAGGTTTATTGACTTGCAAGCTTACAGTTCTTAGGCTGAGAATAGTGTCCAAATAAAAGCATCATCAGACTATGCTCTCTCACTGAAGTTTGGCAGCTGCTGGTGATCCTGGACTCCTCTGTCACATGGGAAGGTACATTGTGGTATCTGCTGGTCTCTGCCTTCTCCTCTAGGATCCATTGCTTTCAGTTTCTGGCAGCCCTGTCTGTGGCTTTCTCCCTCAGCTTCTGAGATTTTCTTTCTGAGATTCTGGGTCTTTTTACTCTGTCTGTCTCTCCATATCAATCCTGTTTATAAAGAACTCCAGTAAGAGGATTAAGGCCCACCCTAGCCATAGATTACTGAAGTAATTGAATCAAAGGCCCTTAACTGAAGTAATTTAATCAAAATGTCCTACCTATAATAGGTTCAACCCACAGAAATGAACTAGCTCTAAGGGCATGATTTTCTGGTCTCCATTCATCATCAAACCATCACAGCACTTAATACTGATGGGAAATTAAAAGTCTAACTCCCACCATCGAGGAGCTTAAAATGTAGAAGAGAAGAGAGGCATGCATGATAAGTGCCACAACTGAGATAAGTATGCCTGTGGAGTACATAAATATGACTATAGTCACAGAAATATTCTGAGAAGGAGGGGACATGTGAGCATGTTGAAAATGAAAAACAGTTAGGTCGTTTTTTGACTAGTCAAGAAGGTTGTGTGTGTGTTGTTAGGGATGAAGGAAATATTTCAGACAAAAAAAAGTGCATTGCAGAGTGATAGTCATCCCCAACAGTAATGTTATATGTAGATTTTTATGCAGATGAGGGGAGGGAGGGAGTATCTGAAGAACTGCCAGAAGACAAGACCGCAGGATTTGGTATGTGCCAAACTATGAGCTATGTGTTGTTTCATGCAAAAGAATTTGCTCATATACTGTGTCACTGAAGAATTGTAAGAAAAATGGGTATATCCGAATCACATTGTAGATTTAAGGAAAACAAGGAATAGAATTGAAAATCTTGAAGTTCATCCAGTGACTCAGTATTAACAGATTAATCCTGAACTTTGTTAGAAGAAGATGGAAATAAAAGAAGGGTATACAAGAGATATTGAGAATGTACAATCTGTAACACTATGTGGCTGTTTAAGTGCAGACGGTGAATAAAATCAAAGCTACTAGGAATAGTAACTGGGTGAGATGTGTGTGTTTTTTAAGTCACTGAGATATGTAAAACAAGAATAGAACAGAAAATGGATTGACCTTTAAGTTTGCAGCCTAGTGGAAATGTCTTGCCGGAGATCCACCTCTTTAGTATTAATTAAATATTTATGCCTAGATCAAGAGAAAAGAAAAAAAAAATCTGGAAAAGAACATATTTGCTCCTTCTTGGGCTCTATCATTTCTTCCTTCTTTCAAGATGACTTAACAATTATTGCCATCATAAAACAAAGTAATTTTCAGGTATTTTTTTGACATGAGATGTAATTTTTGTAAGCCAGAGTACTGGAATTATAAAGAGCTTCTAGATGGCTCTTACAATCACTTAGCTTAGTATTCAATCTTTTCTTACATATGTATTCTATATCCTTTACAGTTCTGAAGATCTTTTCCATGACAGAGAAGACTGAAGCAAATAAGAACCAGCAGATTTGGTTTTTGCAATATTATCCACTGATATTTTATTCACTAAACCAACCATGATTCTGTTATTTGTTCACCTGTTTTAAGTGCATTTAACAAAGCAATCACTGAAATTGTCTATAATTATTCAAACTGATTTAATATATAAAGCTTGTGAAGCTTTTGCCCTACTGATTTTATTCTTAATATTCTGTGAACCAGACATAAATTTATTTTTTCCTCCTAAATCCACTAGTCACAAAGAATTCCCCAAGAGGCCATAAGTGTGGATAGAGGGGAAAGAAGCAATGGAGAAGGTTTATTTGTTGCAAAACTGTAAGAAGCCTGTTTGTGAAACTAACTTGTGCCTTCTGGCCCTACTCAGTCCTGATAAATTAAATCCCATTTCCATTTAATGATATGTTTTCCTGTGTAAGTCCTAACTAAAGCTTGGTGGAGTCAGTTACATCTAGTCCACAGTAGGAGGTCAGGTTGCACAGAGACTTGGTATTCATGGTTAGGCATTTAATTTCTACCAGGCCTAAAAGTAAGTCAGAAGTTGTGGCTTAAAAATAAAACAATTGCCTGTAGAAGAAGTTATTTTTCCCCAATCTGTAGAGGCCTGCACTGTGACACTTATAATGGGATTTACCAAAGGCTCCATAGAATACTCCTGTTTTCCTTAGATAATTTAAGTAAAACTGGATTAGCTGTGTAATAAGGCCCAAGTATAAGAAGCGCTTTAGGACAACCTGAAATTGCTGCAGAGCCCTTTTGTATTGTGGTCCTCACTCACAAGAGGATGTGTCATGGGTTACTTTGTTAATAGGTCATAATAGTACATTCAAATGTAACACAGTTTTGCCTTCGATACCCAAAAAGTTTCACTAAGATTTTTCAGCAGCTTGTCTTTCATCTTGGAGAAATATCTCAATATAAGATAGGCAACTGAATCTCCAGAAACTTCCCTGAGTAGCAGGCCTCTGAATTTTCCAGCATTTATCTTCTTCTTTCCAGTTCCTATGTGTCTTGATAAGGCATCTAAAGGACTTGAAAGTTTTTGTTCATCAGGTCCAATCAGCTGAATGCCATCGATATTGTAGGTAAGAGTGATGTTCTGTGAAATGCCAGTGTGATGTTCTGTGGAATATCAAGAGAATCAAGATGTGTGTGGACTCTATCATGGTATATAACAGGAGAGTTAACTTAATCCAGAGGCAAGAATGCAAGGAAATTCTGCTTTGTCTGTCAGATAAAAGCAAATAAGTTTTGGTGGCCCTTGGTGTAGAGAAAAAAACACTTAGCAGTCCTCTAGCTGAATGCCAGCTGTTAGAGTCTTTGTTGAATTCCTCCAGCAAAAATGCTATATGGAACAGTAGCTGTAAATGAAGTCACCACACAAGAAATTTATTATAATTCATAACCATTTCCCAAGATCACTCTTCCTTCCACACATGCCAATGGACAAGTTAAATCAAGACATGATAGGCATGACCACTCCTGAAACTTTCAAGTCCTTGATAGTTATACTAATTTCTGAAAAAAAAAAACAAGAAATGATGCCTTACTTTGGTTTATTATTTTGATAAGTATAAGGAGTTCTAGTGGCTTTCACTTGACTATACCAATAATAAGATCCCTCACTCTGTGGATTAGAAAACCAATGTGTATATGCTGCTAGTTATTAAGGATAATTGCTCTAACTGTGCATTCTGAGCCTAGAGAAAACCACAGGATGGGTTCTGGGACATATGGTACTAATAGAAAATACAGCCGTGCCACAACTCTATTTAATCACTGACCGCTATTAGACCCTCCTAAGACTGATGAGCTGCAGTGGCCTTTTGAGTTTCCTAAATTACTATCATTTCATAGCCAGTGTCAAGTAATCCACAAAAATTCTGGTTATTTTCCATTCTCCATTTCTAAGACACCCTAGTAAATGACCCCAAGTTCCTTTGAGGAAGGCTAGAAGAAAGATTTACAGTATAAACTTTTGGCGGAGTAATGCAATACTTCTCCAAGCAGAAAGAGACTCCTACTTCATTTAAGAGGCTCTGGGTTTGTTAACTGTTTCAATGCAGGAATTTTTAAAAGGGCAACTTTTCTCTTTTCTATTTAATAAATTCAGTCTTCAGTTCACAAGATCTAAGGACTATCTGATCATACAAATCAAGTAAGATTTTAGTAAGGAGCCAATCTGTTTCAGTTCTAGAAATAATATAATCTATAAACCAGTAACAAATACCTCTGCATTCTGATTTTGTCTTTAACTCTGATTTCAATTAGCATTGCCATGCTTACCTTGTTTCTGGCATGTAAAGCCACCACTTGGCCCTTGCCTATCCCAGCATCATATCCTTATTAAATTCAGGAGAAACAATTTAATGATGACAATTCCCACAGTCATTTTGGCATGACGATGATATTGTCACAGATATGCAGGATGTTAGGACACCTCTCACGAATGTATTCCTCACAGCTTTGCTGACAGGAGTGTCTATGTTACAATATATGCAGCAGCATCACATACCAAACCTACTTTGGCACTCATATCGATGCAGATCTTTAGATATCTCTTCTACCTCATAAAAATAAAGTTCTGAGATTTAATTTTAATTGTATGTCATCTATCCTTCAGGTTCTCGTTTCAGTTAATCAACCAAGCAAATCAACCATATGCTTAAGTTAACCCACTGAATATAGACTCTCTGATTAGTGTGCCATATAAATGAATTGTCCCAATTCAACACTGTATTCTCTCCAGCCTGATCCAACACTCTTACGGGATTTTTCCATACATGTCCTCCAGGCTTTGCTATTTAAATTAATAGCATCCTGCAGTTCCTTTGGAATGCATGGCACCTCCTCACAGGTTAAACTTTGTAGCCCGCTCCTCAGGACCTGTGGGAACATGAGTCTAGAATGAGAAGTGGTGGAGCACATGACTATTAGCAGGAATAGTACATGTGAAATATCTGATCATGCAACTTGCTTGTGCTTCTATTACCTACTTGAGTTCAAAATTATATGCATATTTCCCCTTATGATGGAGTATCTGAGACATTTTTTTTTCTTGGTAGATCAACTTACACATTCCTTATGTTAGACACCTCAGGTTGCACAGGTAAATAAAGTCACAACTTTATGTTTTATTACACTAAGGAAGAATGGCATAAATTTGTGTCAAAACCCTAAGCTATAAATTCCCTAATTTAGGCTTAACTCAGGTTCCATGCAGCATTCTTACCACAAATACTTGGTAATATGCTTGGGTCTATGTACCATGTCCCATGTAAACTTCACTTCCATCACACATCATTTGGAAAGTTTTTTTTTTCTTTCTCTGAGCCCCCATCAAAGATATACATGATTGCAGCATTAGCTAAAATATTTTCCTTACTCCCTTCCTTTGCTCTAGTACCATTATAATCTTTTCCCACATGTATTTCTCCAGGATCATCAATGTAAATAAGTAGGATCATGTCCTCTTTAGCATATAACCAAGTTTCCCCTGAGTTTGAGTTTAAAATTGACCCATTTAGGGTATGTTGGATTCTGATTCAAGTTATAGGCCAGGAGACAATAAGGATTTGAAGGAGTGGGGAATAAGGAAAATGTTCATTTTTCTCTAAAACATCTACCTCTTTTAATGTCAGAGTAGGATCTTGTTGGAAACAAGACCAACCTTATGTAAGAGAGGAGAAAGACTGCTTCTGCTGGCAGGGAGTCTCAGTGGAGTTGTGTGTTTCTAAACACTTAGAGTTATACCAATATTTGCAATTATTACCATTCTGATTTATGTCACCCTTTCCTTTACCAAACTGTGTTCCTACAGTTGTATAACATAATTGGCATGGCCATGAATTCACCCTGTGTTATGACTTTGAAATAAATAAGATTGTACTAGACATCAAGCTTAAATATATATATATAAATATTTATATATATGTATAATGTACATTTGACATGATTTTATATTATTAAAATACATAAATATATAGATATATGCATGTAGATATATATGTATATTTTTTATTGTTCATAAAAATCAAGATTTTTCACAGTACATACCAATATTTGTAAAATGATATACAAATATATATGCATATATGTGTATTTTCTTACATAAATGTTATTTTTTATATATATATATTTTAAAGGTGCTTAGATTACCTAATTATTACTCAGAAATTACAAGGATTCCCATGTTCCCCGCCTCCCACACCTCC
>JAQZBX010016907.1:0-36066 GCA_029593785.1 Cabassous unicinctus
TTTTTTTTTTTTTTCCAGGAGGCACCGGGGACTGAATCTGGGACATGGGAGGCGGGAGCTCAACGGCTTGAGCCACATCTGCTCCCTCTAAATAATATTTTATTATTAGGATTATCATTGTTTGATTCATATGTTTACTATTCAGTAAATAATGAACAGTTAACATATATGCTGAAATTCTAAAATAAGAAACATTACGTAGACCAGCTGCCATAGCACTGATGATAAAGAGCACTTTTAGTTAATAATAAATGCTTCCTCAAGTACCAATAGAAAGTTCACATGTCACGATTCCACATAGCAGATGATGTGACTTCCTGGCATACTTGAGCCCAATTTCTTAAAAGCAGATGATTGTATATATAAGAACAGATTATTATGAGAATATTTATCATGATCAATATTTTCCTTTAATATGGTAAAGTCTCATCTTACATGCATTTCACTCCCTCTAATTCAGTTATACATACTCCATAGGGGCATGGAGGGAGAGAAGCATTTAAATACGCAGCGCGTCAGTGACTCGATGCTCAGGAGTAAGCATGAGGTTAAATACTTGAATTTGGGGTTCCCTCAGTCAGTCCATTCCCAAGCTTCCTGTTGAGTAAGCATCTTGCCTCCCTGCCTGTGAATCTAGATATATATTTTTCACCCAACAAGGTCCTTAAAATAAGCCAACACCATTATCTGGAGCAAAACTGGAAAAAAATCAACTTGTGCTAGAGCTCGAGGAAAAACTGGCTCTGATGGACTCTCTGAGCAGGGGCTGGGGGAGGTAGCTTGCATCAAATAGGACTTATGTGGACCACAGGTGGAAGTCCAGACAGGCCTGGATAATGTTCAAAACATACAGCAGGAGGTAGCAGGTTTAGCCAAGGGGTTCTGGGTTCAGAGGCTGTCCCTGCTAGGACTTAAGGGCAAAGAGCCAGGAGAAGGAAGTAAGATAGTGCCTCAGTTATTGAGATGGGGTACAAGGTAGGGGCTGGTCATGGTGGAACGAGACAAGAACCATCTCCTGCAGGGTAGAGGAGGTGGACTGGCAAGAATGGCCTCATCCTGGCTGCAGATCAGCTTCTCAAAGACCCTCTCAGCCAAGTTCAGATCTGGAGTCAGAGGCGGGGATGCAGCTACAGGAGGCTAAGTGTCCCCATCTTCCAGGGTCGCAGGACTGTGTGGACAGGATACCTAGCAGTGTTAGGAATGTTTGGTTTGTAATGGAAACCTAACTCAAGTTAGCCAGAAAGCCACAAAGTGGGGGTTGATTAGATGACATAACTGGGAAGTGGAAGACATAGGATTGTCCTCTGATATGGGTAGATGCAAGACTTCAAACTATGTCATCATGACTGGGTCCCTCTTCCCACACCTTGGCTCTATTTGCCTTTATTTGGCTCTCTACGTAGCAAGATGGCACACTCACATCTTCACATTTAACAACCGCAGAAGAACAAAGAAATCTTTCCTGGTTGCTCTGGAAGGAAAGACTCTAACTGGTTAGGCTTGGGTTACGTCTCCATCCCTGAACCAATTGCTGTGGCTTGCATGGTGGTGTCATCTGATGGGTCAGCTCTGAGTCATGTACTCATCCCTGTGACAGGAAGTAGGGAGAGCAGAGTGAGCCCTATCTGAGCCACACTCAGTGGGTTCTCCTTAGGAAAGAAGAATCTGTTACTAGAGGAAATAAGGGAAAGGAAGTGGGGAGAGTAGATAAACCAAAAAAAAAAAAAATAGCCATTACAAGGTCTTTCAAGAAGCCAGAAATTCCAGAGACTTCTGAAGGCTGCTTCCTTAGCCCTGGCTAGTCCCAGCCCTGGTTTCTGCCAAGGCTGGGCTCACGGTGTTCTTACCTTGGCCCCCTGCTCAGTGCTACCAGGAGTCTTGCTCCTCATGAGAGGATACTGCTCCTCATTTTGTACATGTTGCTTGGTCCAGGGGAGCGGCTGACCCACCTTCAGTCTTCACTACTATTTGGTTTGGCTGTGACCACCAAGCTGTTGCCTAAACCACCTGCCTATGTCTGGTGCCCCTTGGAAAGTTTTTCAAGACGGACTCTTAGACATCTTCCTCCAACTCAAAAGAAATCTCCTCTGAGAACCAGCTCCTGGAATTCTATGGAGTTTGCCAACCCATGATTCTGTTTTATCTTTCTGTCCTCTATGAGATGGGAAAAATTGGATAAGGATTTTACTCAGTGGAAAACAGACTCAAAAACCTGAGCAACAATAAAAACAACTACTGTTTACTGTTGGCTTTATTTTTATCATCTCACTTGATATTCTGGGACTTGGGTATTCTCATTTGTTTACAGATATGGAAACTGAAGCTATAAAAGATTGAGTTACATTCCAAAGCTCACTTAGTTAGAAAGCATGGAACTGGGATTCGAATGCTCTTAACCCACAAACCATACCACAGAAGAGGCTATCTGTCAGACCTGGGTAGCCTAGAAACCAGGCCTCCTGATTCCTTGGCCCACTGCTCTTCCTTCTCCACCATGATCTTTGTCTTTCTGGGCTGGTCAGGGCAAGTGAAGGACCAGAGGGAGGCTGGATGAGTGTCCCAGAAACTTGTCCTTGTTCATGGATCATTCATTCTCCAAATAATTTTTAGAATATCTATGAGTCAAGCACTGTTCAAAGGTGCTGGAAATTACAGCAGAGAATGAAACAAATTCACTGCTTTCATGGGGTTATAGTCCAGTGGAGGAGAGAGACTGATACCAAAAAGCAAAAAGACATAATAAAATGTCTGATGGTGATAAGTGCTATGAAGAATAATAAAGTGGGGAAGAGGACAGAGGGCAATGAGGGGCGAGTTTGAGCGTGTGTGTGATAAAGAGACATCTGGGCATGAAGAAAGGGGACAAGTCATCAAGTATTGGGGAGACGAGTACGTCTGGCAGAGGGAACAGCAAGTCCAAAGGCCCTTCCTTGATAGAGGAGTCAAGGAAAAACAAGCAGGGTAGTGTGGCTGGCAGAGGAGGAATAGGCAAGAAAAGGTAGTGAACAAGAGGAAGGAGGTACACTGGAGATTGACGCGGACGGGGGAGAGGGGTCAGATCACGTGGGGCCGTGCAGGCCACTGAGCGCATTGGGTGTCATTCTGAGTGAGATGAGAAGCCACAGAAGAGTTGTAAGCAGAGGACAGAAAGACATTTGCATTCTCTTGGGAAGATTTTCCTCTTTCTTGGAGACCAGTCCACCACTCAGAAGTGCTTCCAAAGGCCACAGAAGACTAGAGAAGGTTGAGAGAGGAAGAGAAGAACCACCTCCACTCACAACTGCTTCTTGTCCCCCACACGGTTAACCTCCCCCCAGGCAAACAGCAAGCACAGTATTGTCCCCCATGGCCCCGGGCTGGCTGTCACAGGGAGCCGGTGCTGCTGCTGCTGTTTGTGGCTCCTGGCTGGCTGCCTTTCTCACCTGAGGGCGGCCACGCACCTCACAGGCTGGACCTCCTCCAGTCGAAGTGAGTCAACCCTGGAAGCAGGAGGAGGCACCCGAGGCCAGGGAGGAGCAAACCCACCCAGCCACGGACCCCATGGTCCTGCCCTCTTGCGGAGAAGAGAAACATGAAGTTTTCACCATATTCCCATCCCACTCTGGCCCCCAGAGTGATGTGACAGGGATGGGGAGGTGGTCAAGAGAAGATCCCCTTCAGGAGGAGGAGAATCCAGCCACGTGACACATGAAGCAAAGAGAAGAGCAACTGAAAAGATCTGGCAGCAAAAGAGGAACAACAAGAAGGACAGCATGTCCAGAACCTGGTGGGAGAGAAGGTTAGAGGAGGAACCCAAGTCAGAGAGGGTGGCAGGGGCCAGACCACGGCAAGCAGTTGGACTTTGAGTCTAAATGCCTTGGAAAGCCACAGAAAAGGTGGAAGCAGGGAATTATGTTTCTAAACGCTCACTTCGGCCACTGTGCAGGGAGAATGGAGAAGGGCAAGAGTGATGAGGGGGAGGGGGACCAGTGAGAAGTCCCCTGAAGTCACCCAGAAGAGAAGATGGTGGCTTGGACTAGAAGCGGGCAGGGGAGCTAGAGAGAAGTGAACCAAGTTGGGATATGTTTTAGAGGTCAAACTGCTGGGTGTGATAGGCAGTGAGGGGGACTCCAGTGTTCTGGGTGGATGAGGATGCCATCTATGACATGAGGAGGACCGAGGAGCAGGAAGCTTCAGGACTAACAAAACATGGCATTGTCAGTGATGTCGAGTAAGCAATTAAAACACCCTGAACGACTGCCATTTTTGGCTTCCCTTTATTAATGTCTAATACCAAAACATTTAAAAGGCTGTAAGTACATAATCACACACACACACACAAAGCCTGAGAATGGTTACCTGGCCAAGGTGCTGGAGGCCGAGCAGCGGGTTCTGCAGAAGTGCCAGCACGAGAACCAGGAGCGCGACGCCCACAACCATGAGTTAAATAACCTCCTGGCTGTGTGAATCATCTGGTTCTGGACACTCTTGGCCTGGGGATGGTAGAAGAGAAGTTACTAGTTCACCTCTCACACAGTGCAAGGATGCCTAGGAGCTAGAGGCCATACTGTGGGTCAAGGAATCAGAAATACAGTACCTAAGAAGGAGGATTAGCTCTCTCAAGGATGTGCTACAGACAGCATTGCAGGACCAAGAAGCACGCTGGTGATAAGAAGAAAGACATCTACATGGAGCGCATGAGAAGCTGAAGGCAGACTGTGACATTAGCAGGTTGAGAGAGCAGCTCAAAGCAGCTACAAAGGCACTGGGCAAAAAGTCCCCTGAAAACATCACTGTGTTGGGACACAATATAATGAAATCTAAGAGCAGCCCTGACTTCTTGAAGAAAGACAGGTCCTGTAATCAGCCGGAAGCTCAGAAATACCAGGTTGCAGATTCTGAAGGAGGCCCTGGTGGCGCGGGAGCAGTTGAAGGTTTTGAATCTAGGGACTTAAAGAAAGACTGGCTGTCCCCACCCAGCCTGAACACCCCCCACCCTTCCCAGCTGATGGCAGCACAGCCTAGCACTGCTTTCTGTCTGCACCTGCATTTATTATTATTGTTATTATTGTTAATTGTTATTGTCATCATTAACTGTGGGTATGGATGCTGTGTTGATTCTGACTTCCTATTGTCCTCATCAAAGCTTTTTGTCCATGGTATTGTAAAATTAGTCCATCAGTGGGAGGCTGGAGAAGGTGCTCCACCCCCCACCAGGTGCCGTGTTAGACCCCCTTCCATGCTATAAGCCCCATACTCACCTTCAGGCCCCATAGCCTGGTGATAAGCTAGCTCTGTCTTGCCGAGTATGTGGTAAGGAAACGGTGCCAGGGTGGCAGCTTGGGCTCTGCTGCTTGGTGGCACTGTTTGCTGCTGGGGGCACTTGGAGCTGAGCACGCCTTAAGATACACTTAATTACTTTGGGGCAGAGAAAAAGCCACCAGAGCATTCTGTTTTTCCGGGCTCACAAAGCTGACCACTCACTAGTCTCCAGGAGAAGCTGGAGGAGATGAGAGGTGTGGTGCCTAGCCCTGACAGCCAGCTGCAGGCTCCCCTCCGGGGAGTGACACTGATGCAGCTTAGAACCGCACCCCAGGTGACAGTGGCACATTTATCACAGCCTGAAAACCGCTGAAAGCAGCCGTCTCTAAGTTTGTTTGTTTTTATTAAATTTGGCGCATGTGCACACACACAGGATATGTTGAAATCCTACCTCCCAGCCCCTCAAAATGTGACCTTATTTGGAAATAGGGTTGCTGCAGATGGAATGAGTTAAGACGAGGCCGTGCTGGAGTGAGTGGGCCCTAGGTCCACCATGGCTGGTGTCCTTATAAGAAGAGGAGAAGAGACACCGAACAGGGACACGCAGGGAGAAGATGGCCATGTGAAGTTGGAGGCAGAGATTGGAGTGACGTGTCCATAAGCCAAGGAATGCCAAAAATTGCCAGAAACCACCAGAAGCTGGAAGAGGCAAGAGAGGATTCTTCCCTAGAGCCCTTAAAGAGTGTGTGGTCCTGACGACAACTTGATTTTGGACTTCTGGCCTCCAGAATTGTGAAAGAATAAATTTCTGCTGTTTTAAGCCACTCAGACTGTGGTACTTTGTCACAGCAGCTATAGAAGACTTTTACAGAGTCTGAGGAGGGATGGCCCCCGAGATCTGAAGGCAGTCACGGGAATATGGATTCCTGGAAGTGAAGGGAGGATGGGGCCAATGGCATCTGTGGTGGCTTGGTGCTCTGTACCCCGGAAACACATGTTCTTAATTTCAATCCATTCTTGTGGGTGGGGATCCATTGTAAAGATGACTTTTTGATGAGGTTACTTCAGTTAAGGTGTAGCCCCACGGAATCAGGATGGGTCTTAATCCTATTACTGGAGTCCTTTATAAGCAGAATGAAATTCAGACACAAAGAGAGAGAAAGCCAAAGGGAGAAGAAGGAAGTCAACGGAACTCAGAGAAGCCAGGAGAGGCTGCCATGTGCATTGCCAAGGGGCAGGAAAGTCAAGGACAAAGGATGGCCAGCAGCCAGCACTGGAATGCCACAGTCTTCTAGGAGAAAGCTTTGCCTTGATTCTGGGTTTCTCCTATCCTCAAAACGGTGAGTCAATAAATTCTCATTGTTCAAGTCAACCCATTGCATGGTATTTGTCCAGGGGTGCTGAGAGTTCCAGGAAGAGCAGGTCTGTGCCATGAGCCTTTCCATTGGATTTAGAGATGATGACGCTGTTGTTTAGTTGGCAAGAGAAACTTTAGGGGAACAGTAAGGGTAGAGGCCAGACCAGAATGGGCCGAGGAGTGAATGGAAGTGTGGAAATGGATATGGTGACTCACTCACTCTTCAAGAGACTTGGCTACAAAGAAGAAGAGAGACATCAAGTGGTGGTTGAAGAATGCAGGGTTGAGGAAGAGTTTGCTTTTAAGATGGGAAAACCTCGAGCATGTTTAAATGCAGATAGAGAGGAAACAGGAGAAAGAGAGTTGACAGAATAAATGGAAATTATTATCATCATCATCTTTACCACCATAACCATCACCATCACCAACTAACAAGCACAAGGAAAACTTGGTCTGCTCTGAGACTGCTCTGACTGCTAGTCATTTCTTCCTTATGCTGAGCCAAAACCTGTCTTCCCCTAACTTTCACCTTTTGGTTACAGTTCTGCCCTCTTCTGCCTCTTGGACCTGATACTCTTCAAATGACTGACAACTGCTATTGCGTCTCTCCTCTTTAAACTAATAGCCCCAATTCTTCCCATCCATTCTTCCCTGATATGATGTACAATCCTTTACTCTCTCAGCCAAGCTCACAGCCATCCTCTTGCTCGTTAAGGCCCCCTTGAAAGGTGGTACACACACGCTGGCTTTACACGAAATGGGTCAACCTTTTGTGGTTTGGCAAAATGAATCGACAAAGTGTGCACACCCTTTGACCCAGAAATTTATCCTAAGGACTTAATGCCTTAGGTGCAAGAAGATGCTTGTGCAAGTATGTGCAGGGCAGCATGAGAGGAGAGCAGGGGGAGGTAGTGAAGCCTGGTGGGTAAGGCATGGTCTCTGTGGCCAGACTGCCAGGGTCCAATCCAACACCACTACTTACTTTGCAACCTTGGGCAAGTTACTTTTTCTCTGTGCCTCAAGGTGGGCGTAACACTGGTACCTTCCTTACAGGGATTTTTTTTTGGGGGGCGAGGGCTTAAAGTATTAATGTATGTTAATAAAATATACTTAGAAGACTTCCCAGCACATGGCAGGGGCTATCTTTGGGTTACAAAGAATGTTTATAATTGGAAAAACTGAACAAAAGTTCCAATTAAATACCCATCCACAGAGGACTAGTTGGCAAATTATCACAATGTATCTCTTAGGTTGAACCATGTGAAATTGCCAATATTCGACCATTTTTGTCTGCAAAATGACAATTTCGTATGTTTCAATCTAAACGTTTAGAATACTCTGTAGCCATTAAAAATGATTACATATCACAGAGCTATCCTTATTATAAATTTATTTTTATAATCATGGAAAGAAATAACATATTATTGAGTAAAAAATGCAAATTACAGATTAGTAAGTATAGCATGGCCATTTTTGTAACACTGAGTACACATATTTGTGTGTCCAGGTATTGACATAAAGAGAATGTCTGGAAGACACTCGAAATTTCAACAGTGGTCGCCTCTCAGAGGGAGAATGTTAGAAGCTTTTCATAATCTTTGTGCTATTTTGTGATACTTACACTTTTACAACAATCAAAGGGATTTTCTTAAATTCATAAAACCTGAACCAGGACTCCTACTTTGGCCAGATCAGGGCATAAGTCAATGGGCTTTTCACACCCAAGGGCAGAATATTCTAATTTTTTACCAAAACTGAGGAAAAGAGTAGTTTTTTCTGGATGATATAGTGTTGGCTCATCTGAGCTAATTATCTAAAATGCTTTGGTCTCTTTAACACATACCTCTGCCAACTGGACCATTCCTGGTATCTACCTGCATAACTGATTTTTTGAGCTCAAGGACAGGACCTTACATTTATCCATTATATTTCATCATATTGTAAACATTAGCTAATAGATTGGGACTCACTCCTTGTTCTCCATATAGTAGAGTACCTGGAAAGTATTGTGTTCTGGGGTAGAAGCTTTTGGAATGAGCGAGAGAGAGAGAGGGAGAGAGAATGCGAGCATGACGTTTGGGAGGTATGAAAAGGAAGGATTTTCCATGCTAGATGTTGATGGGGGAGAAGTACAGGAGCCAAAGGGAAATAGAAGTGGAGAGGATGTCTTCCTCAAGCTGCAGGTAGCAAGGAATTGAAATCCTCTCACTCTAGCTCAAGGAAATGTGGGGTAGGCTGGGGTGGGGAGAATTCTGAATAATGGCCCCCCAAAGAGCTCCATATCCTTAACCCTGGAACCTGTTGCCTAATATGGTAGAAGGAACTTTGCAGAAACGATTAAATATAGGATTTTGAGATGAGGTTATCTTGGATTATCCAGGTTGGTCTGATAATCTCAAGGATGCTTTTAAGAGGAAGGTAAGAAGGTTGAAATTGGAAGAAGGAGATGTGACAAAGGAAGCAGAGGTTGGAATGGTGTAGCTATGAGCCAAGGAATGCAGGCAGCTTCCAAAAGCTGGAAGAGGCAAGGAACAGGTGCTCCTCTAGCGCCTCCAAGAGGAGCGACTCCTGCCACCACCAGGATGTTAGCCCTGGATGAATAATTTTAGACTTGTGATCTGCAGATCTGTAAGATAATAATTTTGTGTCATTTTAAGCCACTATGTTTGTGGTACTTTGTTACAGCAGCAGTAGTTCATATACACATGTATGAACACAAAGACTCTAAAACACAGCCACGTCTTACAGCCGGGGGGATGCCAGGACCTGAGGCTGTGTGGCCCTCATTCCCATTGCTCTCTCCCTCTCTCGTCTCTCCTGACAGTCCTCCACGTGCCCGTCACCCAGCACAGCTGCCCTCAGCTCTTGGGTCTGGCCTCCACCTTACACCATGGCCTCTCAGGGCCACACTGCAAGTTTTTAACACTCTGGCCTTTGTGGGCCCCTTCTTCCATTAAAAAATAATAATTATTATATTTTACTACTGGGTTGGTCTAAAGATGAACATATAAATTCTATATGTGAAAACCTGTTCTCTGACCTCAACATTCATTTTTCCTTCTGATTTTAAAAGAAATTAAAACATTTTTCTAGGCCAATAAATGAACCGTGGGCCCTAAACACCACATCTGCTGTGCCCAGCGGAGACTAGTGGAGCCGGTGGAGCTCTGAAGCCTCTTGCTTCTCTTGGTCAGAACCCCCCCGAGAAGAATCTGATGAGGTCAGCTGCCGATTCCAGCATCAGCTGTGGCGGGAGGTCAGCAGGGGCCAAGGGCTACAAAAGATGTGCGAAGAAGCTGTGTGGCAGTTCAGATTATTTTATGAATCCCCAAAAGAGAAAAATTATGTTTGTAACCTAATCTATTCCTCTGCATATGATATACTTTGATTACATTAAATTCAGCTGAGGGGCCTTTGATTAGATTATTTATAAGACTGCTTTGGGCTTTTGATTTGACTATGTCAGCGGGCGTGACTCAGGTTGAGTCCCCAGCCCCTTGCTGGGTCTGATATAAACGAACACTCACAGACACAGGAAGAGGCAGCGCTGTCATTTTTGATCCTGCCATGTGACAGAAAGGAGAAGGTTCAAACAGCTGAGGCCCTGGGGGGAGATAAGCCATTTTGACTGATAGCTTAGCTGACCTTGGAAGGAGCAGAACACCCGAGATTGATATAGAAGGCCTGGAAAGAAACAAGCCCCATGCCAGGAGAGAGAGGACTACAGGATCACTGAAGCACCAAGCCTCGAGAGGAAAAGGAAGCCTGGAGGGGAAGGAGAGACCAGGCAGATCTGCGGCTGTCTTGCTTCACCACGTGGCAGCTGAGTTTGGCGAGAAAGCACCTCTTACGGCGCCTTGAGGTGACTTTTTACAGACTTGGAACTGTGAGCTTTTACCCCAAATAAAGCCCCTTTATAAAAGCCAGCAGATCTCTAGTACTTGGCATCGGCAGCCCTTTGGCAGGCTAATACAAGGCAGAAGAGAGCCTGCACCCCCGAGGCACGTCAAACACTGATCCTGTTAGTTTCCCACGGCTGCTGTAGCAAAGTGACACAAACTCCATGGCTTCCAGCAACAAAAAAGTATTCTCCTACAGTTCTGGAGACCAGAAGTCAAAAATGGGCAGGCAGTGCTGCTCTGGGGGACAATCTCCTTTCTCACCTTCCCACCTGCTAGAGGCAGCTCACGGCTCCTTCCTCCATCATCAGAGCCAGCAGTGTAGCATATTCCTTCTTCTCTGACCTCTGCTTCCATCTGTACATCCCACTGTCTATACCTCTGACCCTCCTGTCTCCCTCCTATGAGGACCCCTGTGATTGCCTTGGGCTCACCTGGATAATCCAGCATAATGTCACCAACTCAGGATCCTGAATTTAATTCCACCTGCATATCCCTTTTGCCGTGTAAGGTGACACATTCACAGGGGCCAAGACTGGGATGTGCACATCTCTGGGGGCCATGACTCTGCCTCCTACACAGGTGGTGAGAAAATGCTGGCATCTCTAGAGAAGGAAAGAGAGTTGGGAGACAGAAGACAGAAGAGGAGCGAGATCTAAGAGGGGCCAGTGGAGCCTTCCAGGGATTTGACAGACACACGTGGCTGTCGGCCCTGGCTTAATTACTATTCAGCCCTAATCAGATAGGACATTTCACTTTCGAGTCAAGTCCTTTCACTTCAGTGTTACCTTTGCTCAGTGAGCCCAGACACTGTAAAGGGAAAGAGAGGCTTGGCTACAAGGCAGTTCCTCCCAGCGGGGCTGTGAGGACCCCGTAACCATGCTGGCGCGCCTCAGGTGCCAGCACGAGACTGCTAAAGTTGTCAGCATTCAGAGCACGAGGCTCGGGACTCTGAAGACCACCTTCCTGGTGGGCATCTTCACGTACATCTGGTGAGTCTGGCCCATGCGCCGGCCTGAGGGTCTCATGGCCTCCAGCCTCACGTGCCACCCTTTCTTTGCCCTTCCACGAGCCTCCTCTTCCACCGGACTCCTGGGCGTGCTCCTTGCATGGCCCTGGCTTCTCTCCCTCAGCCCTCCGCCCCCTGCTTATAGAGTTTCTCCAGCTTTCCTCTGCCTGTCTCTAGCCTACCCAATCCTGCAAGGCCCAGCTAAACTGCCAACTCCTCATGGCCCTGGCTCCAGGGACTGATGGTTTTGTATTGAGACAAAAGGTCATAGGACTTAGGAAGCCAGGCAGTTATTTCCTCATTCAGGGACTAATCCCAAGGTCCAGAGAGGTGACAAGGCTCGCCTGCAGCCACAGAGCAGGTCAGGAGAGTGCTGCTGGCACAGCCGTTAGAATGTTCTCTACGTAGGACTAGATACTGCCAGCTTTCTCTTTTCTTTCTTTGAAGCAGCTCTGAAGCATTTATTCTTCAAATTACATGATTACTATGCAAAGACAGGCTTTCTATTTATGAGAGTGCTGGATTCCAATAAGGCTGATCTATAACCTGTTGTACATTCTGGAATAAGTTTGAGAGATCAGAATTGAGCTTCCCAAATGGGGCAGAGGGGAAGGCGGTCAAACTGGTCTAGTGTTATTCTGGGATAATGTTGCAATATTCAACACACACATGCAAACTGGGGATAATGTTGCATATGTTCAACACAAAAAAATTGCAGTCATTATGTATGTGTTGCGATACTAGGCTGAAATATATTCTTGAACAGGTATTATCATATATATATTTCATAACTTTCTCATCCTTGCTAATTGGATCCCAAATCTGGATCTCTAGCCCTAACGTCTTTCTTGATGAGCTTTCTTTTTTAATGTTATGTTGCAGTTACAGAAATAGTGAAAAATATTGAGAATAACGTAATCAACACCATGTGCCACCGTCCAGTCTAAGAAATAAGACATTGCTAATCCCCGCTGAACTCCCTGAAGGCCCCTCTTCATCTCATTCCCTTCCTCTCCCCTTATAGAAACCACACTGCATTTGGTGTTTATCATTCCCTTGTCTGTTTATATATTTCTACAAGATATGTCTGTATCTGTAAAAACATATATCATTTTGGATCTCTTTAACCTTCTTATCATAGCATGACTTGGTTTATTTTTTGCTCAACCTTATGTTTCTACAAGTAACCCTGATCAATTCATTTTCACTGCTGTAGAGCAGCTCATTGCATGAATTTATCCATCCTAATGTTAGAGGCATTTAGGTTATTCCCAGGCTTTCGCTCTCAAAAACGCTGTTATAAACATTCCTGCGTATACCTCCCTGGTCACCTGTACAAGGCTTTCTCTAAGGCACACACCTAAGAGTGTAATTTCTGGGCCATAGTGAATGCATTTCTTCAAATGTACTTGATATTGCCAAATTTGAGCTGTCCCTTCCTATGTCTCCCAGTGCTTCTCAGCCCTGGCTGTACCTCAGAATCACCTGGGGAATCTTTTAAAAATCTATAGGTACCTGGGTAACTCCCCACACCTATTGAATCAGAGTCTCCAGGGAAGGAACTGGAGAGCTTACAGCACAGCCAAGGGTGAGAACAGCTGGGACCAAGCCTTGGCCGACTGTCCTGGCTGGGTCAGACTCCCCTAGAGGGCAGCCATTAGCTTACACGCCCTCCTATCAGAAAGAGCTAAGCAAATATGCCGAATGAGTACACAAAGCATTTAAAACAAACTCTCTTTTAATCATCCAGGGCAATGCGAGACAGGGAAAACAGATAAACGGCAGGGGTGTGCGACTTTCTCCCTTCATTCCCCTCCCCATCCCCACCATGGGAATCTAGATTGCTGTTCTGGAGGAAGTGTTAACAGCCAGTGAACTGACCAACAGGCAGGAAGCCAGGGCTGCGGCGGCATCATCATGAACAAGCATGGCACGATTGCTAAGAGGGCCAGCTCCAGGGCAAGACACACTGAATGTGGACTTCAGGTCTGCAGCTGCCCGTGTGAGCTGGGCCAAGTTCCTCCACCTCTCTGAGCCCATTCCCTCATCCACAAAAGGGTCATGGTACCCACCTGTCTCCTCCTGTTGTGAGGGTTAAAGGAGACGGTGCATATAAAGGGCTTGGCACACGTAAGTGCTCCCTAAAGGGTAGCTGCTATCAGCAAGATTGTTGTTTATAAACCAGGTGGGTGTTCCTGAAAAGCAGGTGGTTGATCCACCAGACACACCTAAGACAGAAAAGCGCTGACATGTTCCTGAGTCCCAGGGCACAGCTGGTGGACAACCTGGGGCAGAACTTTGGTATTTGAGAAGCTGCCCTGTATATTAGGGCCGACATTAGGCGATATTAAAGTGTGGGGTGGAAGGCAATAATTTCCATGTATTGATGCTTAGTACGTGTGAGACTATGCTAAGGCGTTTGCATGCACACATCATTTAATCCTCACAACACCTTTCATTTTAAAGACAGGGAAACTGAGTCATCCAGCAGCGCTAGGATTTGAACAGGGACAATTTCAGAATCTGCATCCACAGCCACTGCCCTGTGCCTCTCTCAACAACAGCATTGGTGCTTTCTGTGTCTGCCATTTAGCTTTGCTTTGGTGAGTGACAAGCTGTACCAACAGAAAGAGCCTCTTATCAGCTCTGTGCACACCAAGGTGAAGGGGATAGCAGAGGCGAATGAGGAGACTGTGGAGAATGGAGTGAAGAAGGCAGCGAAGAGTGTCCTCGACACGGCAGATTACACCTTCCCTCTGCAGGTGAGCACTTGTCAGAACCCTCTGAGGGTCCATCCCTGCTCACTGCCACCACTGCCCCCTCACCTGGGGCCCAGAGACTCACTCCAGAAACAAAGCATTGGGCAGCCCTACTTAAACAGCCTGCGAAAATCCCAACTGAGAAAACCTAAAAATGGCAAAACTGGGTCAGAGCCATCAGCTCAAAGAGGGGATGATGCTTTATCAAATCCTAGAGGCTTTCTCAAAATAGCAGCATGTCCTGGTGCATTTAAAACACAATTTGATGCACTCACACTTGATTTATACACAGCCTTTTAGAAGCAGGGCTGTCGAGTCAACCAAGGTCTGTCTAGATTCAGAAGTGCAAAGAACTTTCTGGCAGAGAAGTTGTTTGTGTGGCATTTTATCAACAAAAATGTTTCCATGGGATCATTTCACCCTTGGATACTTTTATTGCATAAAGAAAGGATGTGGATGGCAGAGAAAGGGTGTGTGACGGACACAGTCTAAATTTGCAAGAAGGAAAAATGAAAGTAGGATTGCCCCAAAAGAGAAACTGAAATGGGGTTGAGACAAGGACAAAAGGGCACAGGTGCAGCCCGGGGGAGATGGAGAGCTTTGCAAAACCATAAAACCCAGGCCGCCTTCTGTTTGTTTCTAACAATGAGTCATTAAAAGCTCCAGCTATCTCCCAGGTGGTGGGATGCCCTACTGCCCTTCTATTAGAGTCCCGGATAATCCCAACGGGGTTTCCATGAAGCCTACTCTCCCGCCCCATCTCCCCCAACCCCTGAGCTTCGATTTAATGGGATTTTACTGTGTCCAAAAAGGGAAAAGGCTGCTTTTAAGGCTGGAATGGAAAATGAATACTTGATCAGTCTGAATGTTCCTCTGCTTTCCTTGGGCTCAGTGGGGCGGCTCACCCAGCTTCGATTATCAAGCGCTCAGCACATCCTGAATTGCCTTAGACCCTGACTTTTAGACTGAAGCTTAGAAGCATGGAAAGGTTCCACCCCACCCCACCCGCCACACACAGACACCCAGGTACTCAGCAAGCTGGATTACTATGAGTGAGTAGTTCCGTTCTAAAAGGACCGGCATTTTCCTTCTTGTTTCCTTTTTATCCGCAGGGAAACTCCTTCTTTGTGATGACAAACTTTCTCAAGACTGAAGGACAAATTCAGGGGCTTTGCCCCGAGGTAAGGAAGAGACAGGAAACGGCTGGGTGGGTGATAAGGGTTCCTGGAAGAAGCACAGGTGAGAGGAAATGGAGGTGTACTGGCGCCCACAAATGTTTACTGAGCACCTGCCTCTTTTGTGGCGAACGACACTGGGTTGGGCAGAAGACGGCCGAGAGGACACGCCAGCTCTCTCTGTGGCTGTCATATTTCCAGCTGAACCCCTCAGTTTCCAGCTGCAGGCCTAGGGGCCAGTGCAAACTGGAGACCTGCTCTTTCCATCTCTCACTCCATGTGCAGCTCACGTCTTTGCATATTTCTTTTGAGCTTCACCATAACTCTAGGAGGACAGCAGAATTTCCAGCTCTGTTTTGCAGATGAGAACATAGGCTCAGAGGGGTTAAGTGACTCCCCAAAGTCACACAGCTTGCTGGAGACAGCGCCAGGCTTAGAATCCTGGGTCCTGGTTGACAGCTTTTCTTACCATGGTCCCCTGTGAACTGTCTGCAGAGACAAGGCCAGTTCTGGGAAACGGTGAAAGCAGCTTGAGTTTGCCTTTCATCCCACTTTAATACGAAGTTCTAGCCTCTGTACCAGGTACTAAATGCCCCCACATCCCCCCACCCCAAACAGGTTTTCTAGACCTGGCTTTGCCCTCTCTCCTTATTCTTGACCTTCCCCTACATCTTTCTGTAAACTTCCTTCCTCATGAAACTATTTGTCCTGATCTGTCCCTGCACAGTCCTGCTCTCTGCTTTTCAGGAGGAAAACTAGCTACTCCAAGCAGCTTAGCTGTACCCATGTGTTCCTAGGCATCACCTGGTACTCCACCACTACCAACCCCGCCTGCTCTTTCCTTCTCAGGTGACACACCTGAGCTTTACCAGGGACCATTCCCAACACTCTGCAGCGATGGGGGCAACGTCAGGCTGGGTCCACTGCCTGTGGGAGGACCCGCCTTGCCCATGGGGTCCTGCTCACCAGCCCAGTGGTGACAAGCTCTAGTTCCTGAGCTCCGGGTCAAGAGCCTCACTCTTTGTGTTACCCTTGCCAGCATTTGCACCTGAACCCACAACCAAGTTCACATTTCTTGGTGTCAATCTCAATCACACTGGTGGTTATTTCACTTCGTCTCCCTTTAACTGCCTCTGCTCCACTGATGAATTAGCAGGAGGGGGTCCAACGAATCGCACCCTTCCGCCTCCCTTCCCTGCAGGGGCCAGCCCACCGCCTTGGGGTCTGTGGTTCTCTTTTGTCCCATATTCTGGTCATCTCTCCCTCCCACTCCACCCCACATATGCACAAAGGCTTTTATTTTATTTACTTATTTATAATAGACTTTGTTTTTTAGAGCAATTTTAGGTTCACAGAAAAATTGTGTAGAAAGTCCAGAGAGGGCCAGTGCCACCCTCCCCCTGCCCTCAGTCTCCCCCACTATTCACATCCTGCACTAGTGTGGTACGTTGGTTACCACTGATGAGCCAATATCGATACATGATTATTAAGTAACTATTAACTCAGTAATACTAGACATTCTTATGAGCTAAATAGCAATTAAATGGTTTGCGTTAGGGTTCCCTCTTTGTGTTGTAGAGTCCTATGGGTTTTGACAAGTGCCTAATGTCATGCATCCACCATCACAGTATCATGCAGAAGAGTTTGCCCTAAAAATGCCCTGTGCTCCACCTGTTCATTCCCCTCCCCCTGGGCCCCTGGCAACCACCCATCTTTTTACTTTCTCTACACAAAACCACATCCCAAGTTATTGAGACTTATCGGGAAGAGAGCTAGGGTAGCCCAGAGGTCAAGAGTCTGGACTCAGGAGTGAGACTGTTAATGGGCCAGAACTAGCTGTGTGACGTTGGCCAGTGACTTCACCTCTCTGTGCCTTGATGTATTCCACTGTAAAAAGGGGCTAATGGTGAAGACGAGCTCATAAGACTGTTGAAAGAAGCAAACGAGCAAATACCCACGGCATACTTAAAACAAGGCATGGTATATTTAAGCATGCAATAAAGTGAGCTGTTACAATTAGAATAAGTTACTCCTCAGACAGGAAGTCACCACATTATTTGGTGACTGGTGAGAATCCCCAGGGCACTGCCAGTCTGGAGAACACCAGGGATGCCAGTCTGTCACTACTCGGGATTTCAGTCCTGATGCCCCTCGGCTGGCTTGGGTTGGCCTAATGGGAAATTCTCCTCCTGTCTTTGCAAATTGACACCCACTCTGCCTCTGATCTGGAGGTGAAAGTCAAGGATGGGCTCGGTGTCCTACTCAATCACCGTGGCCATGCCCCAGGTATACAGGGAAATGAGAACACTTGTTCCAGTTATCTCTGCTGCATAACAAACTACTCCAAGCCTGGTGGACTTAAAACAGCTGCCATTCTATGAACTCTCACAGTTTAGTGAGTTGACCAAGCTCAGCTGGATAGCGGTGCTGGCCTCATGGGGTTGGCTGGAGCCACTTGGAGGCTCACCTGGGACATTGAGATGCCTGGGCATCTCTTCCTCTCCGAGTACTCCCAAGGCTTTGCCTCTCTGCAGGGTCTCTCCACGTGGTCTCTCAGCAGGGTAGCCGTACATTTTAAACAGCAGCTCAAGTTCCCCAAAGCCAAGAAGCAGAAGCTTCCAGACCTTCTGATGCCTTCTTTTGATTATGTACTCACAGAGCCTGCCCAGATTCAAAGGGAGGGGACAAATCTCCACCTCTCAATGGGGAGAGTAACAAAGAATTTGTGGCCATCTATTTTTCTAATGGAGAAGTTGAATGTGTTTTTTTTTTAATTATTACTAAATGATTTCTTATTTTGCTGCAAGGCTATTGCTTCATTGTATGAAAACAGCACCAGCAGCAAAAGCAATATATTGCAAAATTTAGATAGTATTGTTCCTCATCTGACACTGTACAACTAACAAAAACTTATCTCCTCTCCCCATTATTTCCAATGAAAATATCATTAAGTATTTTGACCCAAATCCAGAGATGGATGTAAGCAATAGTTGCAATACTATATAAGGCTTACACATATATGCTACCCTTGAATTACATAATTTTTGATTGGGGAGTTTAATCCATTCACATTCAGTGATATTACTGTAAATGCACTATTTACTTCCTCCATTTTATTCTTTGGTTTTCATATGTCATATCATATTTTTGTCTGTCTTCTTACTCTTTTGGTTATCCTTTTTGTTATTCTTTCTTCTATACTCTCCTCCAAGCCTCTCTCTCCTGTCTTTTTCTTTCATGTTCTAAGGCTTCCTTTAATACGTCCCGCAAGGTGGATTCTTTTTTGCAAACTCTTTTAGTTTCTGTTTGTGAATATTTTATACTCACTTTCATATTTGAAGGACAGTTTTGCTGGACAAAGAATTCTCGGCTGGCAGTTTTTCTCTTTCAGTATCCTAATTTTATCATGCCACTGTCTTTCACCTCCATGGTTTCTGAAGAGAAATCCATGGTAAGTCTCACTGGACATCCCTTGTATGTGATGCTTTGCCTCTCCCTTGCTGCTCTGAGAATTTTCTCTTTATCTTTGACATTTGACATTCTGAGTAGCATGTGTCTTGGTGTAGGTCTATTTGGATTTATTCTGATTGGGGTACGGTGTGCTTCTTGGACATGTAAGTTCATTTCTTTCATGAGAGTTGGGAAATTCTCAGCTATTAGTTCCTCAAACACTCTTTCTGCCCCTTTCCCTTCTCTTCCCCTTCTGGAACTCCCATGACACGTATGTTGTTGCGTTTTGTGTTGTCATTCAACTCACTGAGCCCCTGCTCAATTTTTTCCATTCTTTTCTCTCTCCGATTTTAGCTGCTTTGCTTTCGGTATCACTTATTCTTTCTTCTATCATTTCGAGTCTGCTGTTGTATTCTTCAAACGTGTTTTTGATCTCACTTATTTTGTCTTTCATTCCCATGAGCTCTATTACTTTTCTGTTCAAGATTTCAAATTCTTTGCACTCGCTCAATGTCTTCTTGATGTCATTTAGCTCTTTAACCATATTGTCTTTCAACTCATTAATTTGATTTTGGAAATTTGTGCTCATCTCGCTGATTAGTTCTCTCAAATTCTGCATCTCTTCTGGGGCTTCGATATATTCCTTTTCTTGGGCCATGTCTTCTATTTTCTTAGTATTGCTCATAATTTTTTGCTGATATCTAGGCATCTGATTAGGATGTAGTCTAAGATGCTCAATTTCTTTCTCTTTTGTAGGGATTTAGTGGCAGGAGGCTGTTTGTTACCACTGCTCTTTGATTGTTGGCTCGACCTGGATTGTTAGGATTGTCCTCCTAGTTGCTCAAAACTGGGCACTGGACCCAGTAATTGGTTGTAGAGTCATTTCCTAGAGCCTTGGCGAGGGAGGCTAGAGAGGCAGGAAAAAGCCTCTCCTACTTTTAATTTTCTCACATGCACTTCCTTGGTCTGCCAGCAGATGGCAATCTTTAGCAGCTCTCTGTTCAATGCCTGGTGGAGAGTATTTGTTGCAACACTGAGTGGATCAATGTGATAAAGCTTCCTGTCTGGAGGCTAGGAGCCTTGTAATTCAAACTTTCTCTGAGACAGTTCTCCAGCCTTCTCTGGCAGCCCCCTCCCTTTTCCTGGCTAGGAAATATTTCCACTCCCCTCTGAGTTCTCAACAATCAGTCCCCATTAGTAGAAAAGGAGATTGGGAGGGTCATATATCTTTAGCCCCTTGCCAGCTCCCAAGGCAAACAATGGCACAGCCCCACCTGGCCTGGAAGGGCTCCTGGGACACAGCAGACCAAATTTGTGGGTCAAAAGCTGAGTCAGCCTTAGGCTGTGTCCCTCTCTCTCCCCTTTCCTGGGGTGGTAGATCCCTGAAGGCCCCTTTGTCTGTAGTCGCAGGCCCAGAGGCCCTAGAATTCTGAAGTGTCTTTAGTGTGGGGGAGGGGCCGGCAGCAGCAGCCGCCGGTTTCAACTCACGGTTCTGTCGTCAGGATTTCCCTCCTTTGCCCCTCTCTCCTCTGGGCGGTGACCAGCCTTTGCCTGGTGTACTAAAACCTAGAAGATCTTTTTCTGGGCTGTTTCAGCCTGTTCTCTAGCTATTTTTCTGGAGGAGAAGAGAGTCCCATGTCTTACTAGTCCACCATCTTCCTGGAAGTCTGAATTATATAATTTTTACACGTAGTTTTTACCTTGGATAATTTCACGAATTTTGAATATAGTAACTAGATCCTAGTCTCAATCACAGGGTGATGTGAGAAAGATGCATATTGTGTTTAACTGCTATCATTAGAAGTTATGGGGTATTTTCTTTCAACAGCATCGTTGGAAGGAGTGGTTTCTGTTTTTCTATTGGTACTACTAAAAGTTGCTATTATCGGAGCAGATGTATCTCAAGTGGTTGAGCACCTGCTTCCCATGTACGAGGTCCTAGGTTCAATCCCGGGTACCTCCTTAAAACAAAGTTGCTCCTATAAATCTCTATCCATCAGTAATTTAAACTATTATTGGATTAAGTTGTTTTAGACCAGTTTATTTCGGGGTTCCATTTTCACTCAATAGATTTTATGTATTTCTCATATGCTTCTTTACTTATTAATTCATCAAGTTCTGAAGAGCTACGCAGTGTCATCTGGATCAGCCAAAGCATCTTCAAAACAAGATTTATTGACAAGTCCTGGATTTCTGTTACTTCTCCTGAGAGGAGAATAAAGTTCGCTAACTGCTTTCACACTTTCCAAAGCACCAAACTCATCCTGTTTGTTCAAATATGTCCCCACCTCAGGGAGACTATGGTAAACAGTATCTCCTGTGCAAAACTGAAGATTCCTACTGTTCCAGTACCGCCTTCTGTTGTTACCCATTCACGTCTGTGGCTTTCTGCACTGACAGCAGGTCCAGGAGGGCAGGAGGCCCAGGCCACGCAGGCTGCAGACAGCGATCCTTGCGCCCCGCACCACGCAGCGCCACCTTCACAGGGGTGTGGAGGGTTGCGGTGTAGGGACCGCAACACCCAGCCGGCGGCGACAGGGCGGGGACGGCCTGCGGCCATCTTTCATGCAACAACAATAATATTAATTTTTTTTTAAAAGGTTAAAACAAAACTAATTTTTTTAGAAAATTAGAATTTCTTTGGGAGAGCAAAATAGAGCTGATTGATCTCTTCCCTGAGATGTCCTTCCTGCTGATAGTCAAAATAACTTATTTTAGCTTTCCATGCCACAGTGAACTATCATTCATTCATTCATTCATTCACTCTACATTTATCAAGTACCTACTATATGCCAGACACTAGGGCTACAAAGATATGGCTCAGGTTTTAGGTTCAAAAGGTTGACAGTCTAGTCAGAGGTCCCAAGGGAGGAAACCAGGGGCAGCCTGGGAAGAAGAGAACATAAGAGAGTTTGAAAACGACGAGAAACATTCACTGGACAAGTACTATGTGCTAAATGCTTTCTTTTCATAACAACCATACAAGCCCAAATTATCCGTTCTGCTTTTACAGAGGAGGAAACAGGCTCAGAGAGATGAGGGGACTTGTCCAAGGATACCCAGCAAGAAAATGGCACAGCTCTTGCCAAAGCCAAGTGTACGAGGGTCCAAGACCCAGGCCCCTCCCTGCATCAGCGTCTGTAACAGCCACAATCCGCACAGAGGATAATGGACAGAGGCTCTCTTCCGTCCTGTTCTGTGCCTGCTCTGATTCCCCAAGACTGGCCATTAACCCTGCTCCCTAGAAAATGGGAAGCCAGATGCACATAAGCCGAGTCACCTCATTTCTCTTTCCCATATTTTGTCCTTCAGCCCCAAGACCTGACTGGCCTCATTTTCTCGGGCTAGAAGAGAATGCTGGCTGGACTCCCTCGTTTCCCCACTTCCTGCGGAGTCCGTATGCCCGTCTGCATCTCTCAGGTCTGCAGCCAGAGCCCTGGGCCGAGGCCATCTGCTCTCCACCCCAGAGGCTGTCCCTGAAAGCAGTCCCTGGCTGCCCTTTAAATTTTTTATTTAGTTTTTAATTTTAATTTTCAAAAACATCTACTTTAAATTTTTTTATTTTTTATTTTTCAATTTTCTATTGGGAGGTGTATTAGCCAAAGGGGTGCTGATGCAAAGTACCAGAAATCTGTTGGCATTTATAAAGGGTATTTATTTGGGGTAGAAGCTTACAGTTACAAGGCCCTAAAGAGCCAACTCAAGGTTAGTTCCTCACCAAATGTCTGTTGCCACGTGTTGACATATGATGGCGGGCGACATCTGCGAGGGTTCAGCCTTCCTCTTCCCTCTTAAGGCTCCGTGGGCCCAGCTTCCTCCCATCTCAGCTGTTCTGGGCTCTTCACAAGGACAGCTGCAAACCATCAGGCGAATGGCTCATCTCTCGTCCCAGGGCCGCGGGATAAAAGCTAATAAAGCCTCTCCCGTGTCTATGAGCTCTCTCTGTTCCTCTGTGCATCTTCTACGTGTATCTACTTCTTGGTTGAGTGCCGATTATATAGCCCATCAAGGAGGCGGAGGCTCGATCCTGAGTCACCCTAATGACACAGTCGAATCAAAATCCTACTCTTGATTTAATCAAGTGTACGTAGTAAAGCCTTTAAATTTAATACCATCAAAGTGAATCACACCCAGAGGAACAGACTGGTTCTTTTTGGGGGTTCATAAATAATCTCAAACTGCCACAGGATATAACGCACATACCATCCAATTCACAATTTTAAAGTGTCAATGGTTTTTTGTATATTCACAGAGTTGTGCAACCATTATCACTATCTAATTCTAGAACATTTTCGTTATCCCAAAAAGAAACCCTATACCTGTTATCAGTCACTCTCCATCCTACCTCCCTACCTCCCCGTCCCCCAGCCCTTGGCAACCACTAATCTATTTTCTGTCTCTATGGATTTGCCTATTCTGGACATTTCACATAAATGGAACCAGACTATATACGGTCTTTTGTGTCTGGCTTCTTTTATTTAGCAACATTATTTCAAGGTTCATCCATGTTGTAGCATGTGACAATACTTCATTGCTTTTTTTTAAATGTGTTTGTTCATTTTACTTATTTTTTATTGTGGTAACATATATATATAACATAAAATTAGCCACTTCAACCATTTTTTTTTAAGATTTATTTTTATTTTATTTATTCCTCCCTCCCCCCCCGACCCCCACTTGCGCTCGCTGTCTGCTCTCTGTGTCCATTCGCTGCGCATTCTTCTGTGTCTGCTTGTCTTCTCTTCTCGGCTTCTCTTTAGGAGGCACCGGGAACCGATCCCAGGACCTTCCAACGTGGGAGAGAGGCACTCAACCGCTTGAGCCACCTCAGCTCCCTGGTTTGATGTGTCTCTACTGTCTCTCTTCTGGGTCTGTTTTTTGTTGCGTCATCTTGTTGCACCAGCTCTTCGTGCAGACCGGCTCTTGGCACAGGCCAGCTCGCTTTCACCAGGAGGCCCCGGGAACCAAACCTGGGACCCTCCATATGGTAGACAGGAGCCCAATTGCTTGAGCCACATCCACTTCCCCATTTTAACCATTTTTAAGTGTGTAATCCAGTGGCATTAATTACTTCTTCAATGTTGTGCTACCATTACCATTTTCCATTACTAATACTTTTTCATCATCCCAAAGAGAAACTCTGTACCTGTTAAGGACTCTCTAATTCCCCTCCACCCAGCCCCTGGAAATCTCTACTCTACTTTCTGTCTTTATGAATTTGCTAGATATTTCACATAAATGGAATCAAATAGTATTTGTCCTTTTGTGTCCAGCTTATTTCATTTAGCCTAATGTTTTCAAGGTTCATTCATGCTGTTGCATATATCAGAACTTCATTCCTTTTTATGGCTAAATAGCATTCCATTGCATGGCTAGACCACATTCTGTTTATCCATTTATCTGTCAGTGGAGACTCGGGTTGCTTCCACCTTTTGCCTATTGTGATTAATGCTGCTATGAACGTTGGTGTACAAGTATCTGTTTGAGTCCCTGCTTTCAATTATTTTGGCTATTTACTAACAGAATTGCTGGGTCATATGGTAATTCTATATTTAACTTTTTGAGGAACTGCCAAATCATTTTCCACAGTGGCTGTACCATTTTACATTCCCATCAGCAATGCATGGGAGTTCTAATTTCTCCACATCCCCACCAACATTTGTTATTTTCTTTTCTTCTTTACTAATAGCCATCCTAATGGGTGTGAAGTCATATCTCATTGTGGTTTTAATTTGCCTTTCTCTAATGGCTAACAACGTTGAACATCTTTTCGTGTTCTTATTGGCCATTTGCATATCTTCTTTGGAGAAATATCTTCAAGTCCTTGGTCTGTTTTTCAAAATTGGGTTATTTCATTGATTTTCATGACTGAATAATCTTCCATTGTATGGATATACCATATTTTGTTTATCTACTCACCCACTGGTGGACATTTGGGTTGTCTCCATTTTTTACCTATTATGAATAATACTGCTATGAACATGCATGTGTAACTGCTTATGTGGACATAGACATACACTTTTTTTTTTTTTTTTGAGGTACCAGGGGCTAAGGATTGAACCCGGGACCTCATATGCAGGAAGCCAGCACTCAACCACTGAGCCACATTGGCTTCCCTGAGTTGGTTTTATCATGCGTTTTGCTTGTTGTTTGTTTTTTTCAGGAGGCACCGGGAACTGAACCCGGGACCTCCCATGTGGGAGGCGGGTGCTCAACCCCTTCAGCTACATCTGCTCCCCGACATCCACTTTAAAGTATCTTAGTGAAGAGTGTTTCTTATCTCCACTACCTGGTCTTTTCTCTGCAGTATCCCACCCGCAGGACCCTCTGTTCCTCCAATCGGAGTTGTAAAAAGGGATGGATGGACCCACAGAGCAAAGGTACATTCTGTTTCCTTTCCTGAGCCCCTGAGGGTGGGATGGCCTGGCATCTTGCTGGTATTCATGATGCCCAGTCTAGGTCTTTAGCCTTTTAGCTCTCGATCTTCTTCCGCCATCACCAAGCCATAGGCATGCCGTGAATGCCCTGTGCCTCGGCTTTGCCCAAGCTGCCAGCTGCTGTCTGGGAATGTGACCCCAACTTCCTAGTGAGGGATGATCCTGAGAGCCCATCAGAAGAGCAGGTTCAGGTTCTAATTGACCGAAAAATCAGATGGTCCATAGCATCATTTGAAATCCTAAACTTCTCCCCCTTGAATTATTCCCAAATGTTGAGAGGCATGAACTTGTATCTGCAGGGCACCTGGGGGCAGTAACCATGGTAAGCAGCAGAATTCCCATGGCTCTTATTTTAACTTAAAAGGCACATGGATATCGCGCTCTCTTTTACACTGTATTTGAGTTGGTAGATAAATAATTTTAACTAATTATTTATTAGTTAATTAACTTTCCTCTCTGGCATCTATTGGTAACACTGACGCCCCAGAAAGGTGTGCCATGTTTAATCCATGCCGTGTACACTTCTGTACTCAGAAGCCCATTTGAGAAGCCAAGTTTGAATCCATTTATACCAGCAAGAGATGATGCCCTATTCAGCTCCCCTCTCAGACATCTTTTATTATTAAAGAAAAAAAAAGGGGGGGGGGACAAATAGAATCCATAGTCTTTCTGGGCTCTGATCATTTTCTAAAGAGCTTACTGTTTAAAATCTGCCTCTTTGATTTGCCTTATGTAAGTCTGTGGGTAGGGTGGGGTTTCAAGGAAATGGAAACCGCTTGGGTTGAAAAGCATAAATAGTCTCTTGTAGGGCTGAGTGAGCAGTTCTCATTCTAGAGCATTTTCGCTCTGCTTCTTTCACACCTGTGCTCCTGCGGCCCCCGATCTCCACAGGAATCCAGACGGGGAAGTGTGTGCCCTATAAGGGGAACCAGAAGACCTGTGAAGTCTCCGCCTGGTGTCCCACCGAGGCAGTGCAAGAGGTCCCCCGGTGAGCCGTACAGTGGGGACGCCCGCCAGCAGGGACCAGCCGAGGCAGGGCCTGCTCAGAGCTCTCCCTCCTCAGCACGGTCCCCGAAGCCCTGCTACTTACTGGCTCGGTGCCCTCCATGCCAGGCATGCTGCGTGGCAAGAGCTGGTGGCCTCCAGTAGGGCCCTGCTTGCTGTACCACCTGGCAAACTGCTCCTGCTCCGAGCACCCTTGGGCACCCCAGGCTCCTGACTGCCCCAGCACCTGCGGGCACCTCCAGGCCCTGATCCAGTGACTGGTCAATGCCAAACTAGGCTGAAGGATAGAAAAGAGAGAGAGAGTGGGACAGAAGGAAGGACAAAAGGAGACAAGGGAGGGAAAACAGAAACAAGAAAGGAGGGAGGGAGGGAGGGAGGGACTATATCCTGATTTGGTCAACAATGTGTGTTGTGGGGGAGTGGGTGTAGCTCAGTGGTTGAGCACCTGCTTCATATATACAAGGTCCCAGGTTCAATATTCAGTGCCTAAAAAACAAAACAAAACAAACAAAAAAAACTATGTGTGTTGGGTGTTCCAGTCCCGCAGGAGCCTCAAGCCTGTTGGTACAGGGGTGTGCTGGAGCTGGCTTGTACCAGCTCTGAGCCACATATGCCCATCCCTTCCCAACTCCAAGTTCAGTGACAACACACTGGCAGCTTGAAATCAGCCACGATAGGAATATTTACAACATGATAATCAGGAAACAGTACAAATGAGTGTTATTGTTTTTCCTAGAGAGCTGGTTGGTAAACACTTACCAACACACCTCTGCACATACGTAAACATATGATTATGTCAGAGGGTGAGAAGTGTTATAGTAAATGCTATAGGGGCCTTTAGGACGGAGAGACTTCCTGGGGACACTGGACAGGCTTTATGGAGGATTTTGGAGGGTTCTGCATCCACCTGTGACCACAGTGAGAAACCAGCCGCCTCTGACCCCCTTGGTCCACGTAGTCACTGCCCCCCTTCTTGCTCTCTCAGGCCCGCCCTTTTGAACAGTGCCGAAAACTTCACTGTGCTCATCAAGAATAATATCGACTTCCCCGCTCACAACTACACCACGTAAGTGCCCAGAATGTCTGAGTAACAAATTGCCCCAAGTCTCCACAGCTTAAAACAACAAATACTTGGCTCACACGGCCTCTGTGGGTCAGGAACCTGGGAATGCAGTTATGTCCAGGCTTGTCTGGGGCCGGGGAATCCTCTTCCAAGTTCACGCACAGGGCTGTGGGCAGGAGGACTCAGTTCCTGGCCATGTGTCCCTACCACATGGTGGTTGGCTTCCCCAAAGCCAGTAATGCAGGAGGGGCAGAGAACAAGCCAGCAAGCCAGCACCCAAGGCTCCCCGAGCCTTTGGCTCACCATCGCTTCTGCGGTACTCACCTGGCTGCACAGACCATCCCTGGTGCGCTGTGGGAGGCGACTACACGAGGGGTGACTCCCAGGAGGCGGGGGTCACTGGGGGCCCTCATGGAGTGTAGCTACCACACTGATGGACCCCACTTTTCAGTAGAGATGTTTGCTTTTAATCACACGCAGGAGAAACATCCTACCAGATTTTAACATCTCTTGCACCTTTCACAAGACTCAGAATCCAGAGTGTCCCATTTTCCGACTAGGAGATATCTTCCGAGAAACAGGAGATAATTTTTCAGATGTGGCAATTCAGGTTGGTGATGCCTTTGCACAGTGGGGTATGGGGGTGGGCGGTCAAATGGCAGGAGGCTGGGCCACTGGGTCTTAATAATTTGGCTCAAGTTTATCGAGCATTTAGTAAATCCATGCACAGTGCCAAGGGCTTCAATTGCATGACCTCATTTAATAATCCATAACAGCCCTAAAAGTGAGCTACTTGGTGGGTGAAATTCCTATGGCTGCTGTAACAAGTGACAACAAGCCTGGTGGCTTAGAACTACACATCCTTATTCTCTTAAATACTGGAGGGCAGAGGCTGAAGCCAGTTTCCCTGGACCGAAGTCAAGCTGTCAGAGGACAGTGCTGCCTCTCGGGGCTGTAGGTGAGATTCTGTTTCCTCGACTTTTCCAGCTTCCAGAGCTGCATTTCTTGCATTTTTTGGCTCATGGCCCCTTCCTCCATCTTCAAAGCCAGACGTGTAGTATCTTGTTTCAGTGATCAAATTGTCGTCTTCTTCTGTATCAAATCTCCCTCTGCCTGCCTCTCTGGACACATGTGATTGCATTTAGTGCCCATCCAGATAATCCAGGATAATCTCCCCATCTCAAGATCCTTAACTTAATCACATCTGCAAAAGTCTTTTTTGCCAGCTAAGCTAACATTTACAGATCCCAGGGATTAGGACCTGGAATATTTCTGGGGGCCATTATTCATTTGTCTAGTTGCAAATTACAGAAACCCAACTAAACGACATAAGCAAAAAATGAATATAATTTTGTTGGCAAATGACAGAAACCAACTTCACCTGGCTTAAGCTATTAAGGAAGCAGACTGGCTCATGTAAAAAGACCAGGATCCTCTAGTGTACCCAAAAACTGTTCTGACCTCAGGAGCTTTCATTGGCCGTTCCCTCTGCATGGAACCCTCTTTCCCCAAACACAGCATGAGTCATCTCCCTCACCCACTGCAAATATCTGCTCCACTGTGAGCTCAGTGAGGCTTTCTCTTACCACTGTATTTATTTTTTTTGTTTTGTTTTTCTTTTTTAATTTTTAATTTTGATTTCCCACTCTATTTAAAATTACAATTTCTATCCCCTGCCCAGCACTCCTTGTGGGCCTTCCCTGGTTTATCTTTCCCCTTGCATTATCTGAAGTACTGTGTATTTTACATGTCCATTTGTTTGTTATGCCTCCCCCTACTAGAATGTAAGTTGCATCAGGGCAAGGATCTTTGCCTCTTTTGTTAATTGCTGTATAGTGCTTAGCACACAATGATCAATAAATATTTGTTCAATGAATGAAAGGTATAATAGCTTCAGGCATAGCTGCATGGGGGCGGGGGAGTTCAAACAATGGTAGCCATTAGTCTCATGTAACTATTTGTATTTAAATGAATTACAATTAAAGTAAATAAATTAATTCTTCCCTCTCAATAGCCACATGTAGCCAGGGGCTAATGTATTATACAGTGTAGATACAGAATTTTTCCATCATCACAGGAGAGTCTATTGGACAATACCACTCTAGACTTTCACACTCTTTACAGGTAAGTCTCTCAGCCAATAGGGGGCCTTTTTTCTGTGGGTCCAGCCAAAGTCTCTGGGAGGTCTCTGATTGGCCCATCCCTGAATCAATCAACACAGCTAAAAGTATGCACTGTCCTGATTGGCCAGGCCTGGGTCATCTGCCCAATCCTGGAGCTGGGAAAGAGGACTCTGGCATTCAAACCACTGAGCATGGGCAGAGGTGGTTTCCCAAAGGAAATTCCAGGTGCTTTTACTAGCTGTAGGAAAACTGGCTGCTGAGTGACAGAAACAACAGGTATTTACTGCAATATGTGAAGTGTCTGGCTTAGTGCCTGGCATACAGTAAGCACACAATAAATGGTAGTTGTGATTATTCTGTATTATTCCCCCTTCCTCCAAGTCAGAGCCTGTTTATTACTCACCTCTGTATCCCCAGCATCTTGTGGCTGTCTTGAAGTACCATATTTCATTGATCCAAAGACATACTTTTTTTTTTCTCACATTTTAATAGCTCTGAAATCAGGAAGCAGCTTCAATTGATGGAGTCTCACAGTTTAATTGACAGCATTTTTTTCTTAGAAGAACATGAAAAATGCTGGGTCTTACAAACAATGCTATCTAATATTCAATGAGCATTTTTTCTCTGCAAAGAAGACTTTCCTTTAGTGATCATCCCTAGCAGCCATGTTACCGGATTTTGTCTAGGTTCTTGACTATGCATGCTATAGAAATGAATTTCAAGTGCACGTCACATTGATTAGGCCAGTAATTTATTAAGGTAGGGAGGGAAAGAGAAATAGGAGAAAATAACAGATCATAGGTCCCAGGTAGAGAGGAAGGGGCTGAAGAGTGATAAAGAGGGCTGATTTTCAGACTTCAATTTCCCATTATAGATTATAAATGCCCAGGTTTTACTTGTATACTGATCCAAATGGGGGTGAAGAAGGCCAGAACAGGGGTCCAAAGGCAAGAGAGAGAGGTTTGGCCCTTGCACTTGCTTTTTGAACCATTAATTATTCTGCCCCTTTGCTAATGGCGTGGGAGGAGTCCCAACTGTTTGCTGTTTTGATTGATTACCCCACCCATCAATCCCCCGGGAGTGTCCAATGATAATACCCCGGAGAATATCTGGGGCTTCTCCTGGCTTCCAGAGGAAATCTTATTTTTAAGGGTCTTCCAGCAGCCATCTTGGGGGTATTGATATACACATGGATTTCTTGCCAGGTTCCAGATCCATCTATTGGTTCCCTATTTTACTAGCCTGCTTCAGCCAGAAAACCCAATGCAGGGAGGTGCCTGGGGCTTGTGTCACACCATGTCCAGCAGGACTTAGAGACTGTTCCTTGTTTGTCTTCTGCAGGGTGGAATCATGGGCATTGAGATCTACTGGAACTGCAACCTGGACAGTTGGTTCCATCACTGCCGTCCAAAATACAGTTTCCGTCGCCTTGACGACAAGACCACCAATGAGTCCCTGTACCCTGGCTACAACTTCAGGTAAGTTAGCACTGCAGATCAAGACTCACCCAGCGTTGAGTGGGGCTTGACGCTGTAGAGCCTTCCAGGTCTACCTGAACTCCACTGAATTGCATCCCAGCACTCAGTAGGATGAGTCTTCTGTCCCCAAAGCAACAGATGAATAGAAAAAGACCTTCTCTGAGACCCGGGTGGTGGCTGAGTTCTTGTACAAACATTTTTTGTTTCAATTATTAAAGACATGCGTATTCTTTGTAAAAACAACAACAGCAGCAAAACCCTTGGGAAACAGAGAAAAACATAGAGAAGAGGATAAGAAATGACCCATAATCCCACTACCCCGGGCTAATCAATGGTAACCTGCTGCTGAATTTTCCTTTGCCTATACCAGTTCTTTCATGAGGTTCATTTGAGACTTACATCACATTCACAATTTGGCATCTTGCTTTGTTTTGTTTTGTTTCCAAATGCCAGGTCATTCAAAATTCTTTGTGGCCATCACATTAATGATCATAATATGATTACATTATGGGTATAATGATAACAATAGCTACAATTTAGGGAGGGTCTTCTATGGACCAGGTCCTCTACATCATCTGGTTGAAGCCCAGAAAGGTACAGCGACCTGCCAACCCCCACAGTTACCAGTAGAAGCTCCGAAATTCTAACCCAGGTCACTCTCACCCCACTCACACCTTTCCCCTCCATCTCATGACTTTCTCACCCATTCCCCTATTGTGGGGCATTTGGGTTGTTTCCAGTTTTTTCTACTATAAATGATTCTACAGTGTATATCCTGGCACACAAATCTTTGATTTTTAGGTTATTCTTTAGAATAAATTTCTCCAAGTAGAACTGCTGGATCAAAGGTTATGAACATTTTTGTCAGATGCATTAAGTTTTTTAACATTCCTATGACTGTCCTTTTCATTGCTAGGATTCATATTTGGTTCTTTTTCAAAGCCACCTACTGTTATTTCCCTGGGCCCCATTTTTACCCTAACGGGGCCATCCCTGTCGTCTAGCTCCTGTCACCCTGATCTCGTGTCTGCAGTAACCTGGGTGTGACTTCTCCCTGTGCACTTTGGAATACTTGCTGGTGGACTTGTCTTCAGCAGGAATGACCTGCAAAGTTCTGGGTGGGCTGTGGGATGTGAATGCATTCCTCTGGGGTGACCATGTGGCTCTTCCTGCCAGCACTGTATGGATTCTATCAATTGTGAGCCCGTTTTTAGTTTAATTTGGGGCTCTGGATTTCTTCACTATGCTACAAGTATCCCATTCTGCTCCTTTGTAATGAAGGGTTCCTTCTGCACCTCAGCTCCCTTTCCCATAAAGGTGTTGAAACTCTCATTCCTCAAAGACTCAGCTACTACTGGGGACTACAGACTTCAATTTCTAGCATCTAGAAAATGCCATTTTGTGTGTGTTTTTAGCCCAATAATGTATTCATATGTTTTTAAAAAAATATTTTATCCCACACTTCTATGTGTATAGGGTAGGAGATTGGGGTGGAGGTGGCGGGTCTTCTGTGTTAGCTCAGGTTGCCAACTTGATCAGAAGCCCTTGGGGTCAGAACATCTTAAAGACTCCCATACACCGGGCCACGTTGCTTCCTTCCCCACCTGTGACGCTGCCTTACTTGTGAGGTTTTTTTGAAGTCCATCGTGTGTGCGTTGGACTCGCTGGGCTTCAGCCCTGCGGCTTCCTATGCCTCTGGTTCATGTCCATTCCTCACCTTCTCCTTGCCGGCTTGGTGCTGACCCATTAATTCTGACCCTCAGCACAGCCAACTCTTCTGCTCTTGACTCTTGAGTGGTGACTCTCTGTGCCATCCTAACTGCCAGTTTCCATGGTATCTCCTATATCTGGATCATTTTTTTTAACCTGTTCCTACAACTCTGTCCCAGCTGCAACTTGGCCCTTTGGCTTGTGGCTTACAGTCCCCAGTCTGTATGGCTTGTGGGTGCCAGGCAGGCTGCTGTGACCGTGGTTATGGCTGGTCATTTTGTGTCCTGGTTCCAGACACAAAGTAGGCATATGCTGTTCTCTATCCAGAAAGACTTGGTAAGTTCATCCCTAGAATAATGATTATACAATCTGTCCATGAAGCTGGTCAGAAATTAATACTGATATTCCTTATTTGCTCATTCGTCAAATATATATTGAAGAAAAAAACATGTATTGTGCCAATGGGTATATACTGGCAAACAAAATAGTCAAGGTCACTACTTTCATGGAACTTAAATCATGGAAGGAGTAAATGGAAAAAATATAAGTAAATTTTAAAAATTCCAACAACTCAACATCATTAGTCATCAGCGAAATATAAATTTAAAACAAATGAGAGAAAAAATGAGACGCAATCACATACCAATCAGAATGGCTAAAATTAAAAAAAGACTGACAATTCCAAATGTTGGCAAGGAGGAGGAGCAACTAGAACTCTCCTGCTTTCCTGGTGGGAACATAAAGCGGTACAAGCATGTTGGAGAATGACTTGGCAGTTTCTCATAAAGTCAAATATGCATTTACCCTATAACCCAGCAATTCCACTCCTAGGTATTTATCCAAGAGAAATGAAAACATATGTACGTAATGCTCATAGCAGCCTTATTCACAATAGCTCAAAGCTGGAAACAACCCAAATGTCCAACAACAGATGAATGGATAAACAAATTGTGGGATATTTCTACAATAGAATACTACACAGTACAAGTAGAAAGAAACAAACATCTGAAACACACAACAACATAGATGAATTCCACCAACATTATGTTGAGTGAAAGAAGCCAAACCTAAATGAGAACATACTGTATGATGCCATTTACATGAAGTTTGAGAACAGGCAACATGTACCTATGATGATTGAAGACAGAACACTGGTGGCTGGGCTGGGGGTTGGAGGGTGGGTAAAAGTTGACTAGAAAGGGGCACAAGAGAGTTTTCTGGGGCAATGGAATGTTCTAGATCTTTGTAGGGGTGTAAGTTACACAGTATATTCAATATTCAGTTGTTAAAACTCATTAACCTGAACCCTTAGAATCTGTGCCTTATACCTCAGTAGATTATATCTCAGTAGAAAACAAAACAAAACAAAACACAACAAATCCAACAAAACCACTTCAGATGATAAATGCTGCGAAAGAAAATCAAACAAGGCGTATGGTGGAGAGCGAGGGACGGGGTCAGGGAAGGTCTCTCTAAGCGGGAGTAGGACCCCTGCAGGCATCTTTTAATTCTCTGAGAATTGTGCTTTCCCACCAAGAAGAGAAATGGCACAGAAGGAGCCCGTGTTATGGGAATCCATTTGGAAAATGTTTTCATTTCTCTACATCCCTTTAGTCCTTATGGTCTAAGGTAGCAGCTCTCCCGGTGTGGTTCCCAACACGAGTGTCACATGGGAACTTGTTAGAAATGCAGATTCTTGGGCCCCCCTCTAGACCGACTGAACCCGCTGCTCTGAGGGTGGAGCCCGGCACCTGGGTTTTCCCGAGCCCTCCAGGGGATTCTGCCGCGTTCAAGGTTGAGGATGCTTGGTCTAGACCCTCACTAATCAAACCAGCAGCATTGGCGTCCCCTGGGAGCTTGCTGCAAGTGCAGGTCTCAGGCTCCACCCAGACTCACTGAATCAAAACCTGCCTTTTGACAAGATGCCTGAGAGATTCGTGTGCACATTAAAGTCTGAGAAGCACTGGGCTCTACTAGATCATTTAGCATCCCAAACATTTTCTTCTCGGGGGTTTCACCTGACTACATCTGGTCTCCACAGTCAGCTTGCCAGCTTCCTGGGGGAATGAATAAACTAAGGCATCTATTTAATCTGTGTGTGTGCGCACACAACACACACACACACACACACTCACTGCTTCCCAACACTTCTACTTTTGGAGGTAATGGCTTAAGCAAAAAATGGATCTATTTAGGTTTTACCTAAAACAGCTTCATAAACTGGGAGGCCATACTCTAATGTGTTTTTATTTTTCTGTTTATGTTTTGGGCCTGCACAATGTTCTAAAAGTTAAGACATTACACATACAATTCTGGACTTACTGCTTTTCTTGAAAAATTAAACTATTTGACAACCCTGGGCCCACATCCCACATGAAAGCAATTGTCTGGACCTGCATATCAGTGGCTCCCTTTAGAAAGGACATGCATGCTTTGATTTGCCACTGTCTCCACCACTCCTTATTGCCTTCTACCTGGCCTGCATCACTTATTTCCACTATCTACTTGGTCCCTGTAGGCATTTGAGTTTGAGACTCTTGCCTTCAAGACTGGCTGAGATGAAAACACAAAAGGCTTATGGAGTTTCATCCGGGGCTCTGAAATAAGCTCCTAGTTTAGGTAACGTTTTGATCATCGCTTGCTGCTCTGCTGAATAGGCTTATGGCTATCAACAAGAACAGAGGACAAGATCAGCAGTCCCCTGCCTGCCCTCCCAGGCTGTTTTATTTTTAGCAGCACACGCATGCAGAGCAGAGGTCAGCAAGTGTCCTGTGAGTTATGTTAAGAACATTAGCTCCTGGAGGGATCTGAGCTTCTGAAGAACTGCGATGGGTATGATGTTACTATTCTTTTAAGACAAAGTGTTAGAGGTTTTGTCGCCTGAAACAGGCACCAGAAGAAATCTTTGGCCAAAAACAAAATGTCCCCATATCTGATGGGTAACTAAGTGGACAAGCTATTTTCAAATAGCCACATAAAAATGATCATTAAGTGGGAAATTAGAGGTTTTACGAGGGGTCTTATTTTCCCAGGGCTGCCATAACGAACTGAGTGGCTTCAAACAAATTTATTCTCTCATGGCTCTGGAGGCCAGAAGTCCAAAATCCAGTGTGGGCAGGCCCTGCTCCCCCTGCAGGCTCTGGGGGTCCTTCCTGCCCCTTCCAGCTTCTGGGGGTGGCTGGCCGTCCTTGGCGCTCCTGGACTTGCAGCAGCCTCACTCCAAGCTCCGCCTCTGTCTTCACATGGCTTCTCCCCTGTGTCTGTCTGTCTGTCCTGTGTCTTCACATGGCCTTCTCCCCTATGTCTGTCTGTCTGTCCCTGTGTCTTCACTGGCCTTCTCCCCTGTGTCTGTCTGTCCCT
>JAQZBX010016908.1:0-24367 GCA_029593785.1 Cabassous unicinctus
GGGGGGGGGATAAATAAAATAAATAAATCTTTAAAAAAAAAAAAAATTCTTCCCCTGAGAAAGGAAAGATCAAACTGAGATTGGAAGTAAGAGTGGAGTTAGCCAGGTGAAGGGGAGGGGAGGAAGGAAATTGTGGACAGAAGACTAGCACATGCAGAAGTCCTGTGGGAAGAAGAAACATGTTGCATAGGAGGATATAAAAACAGGCCCTACATGGCAGGAATGAAGAGCCAGGGGGCAGCAAGGAGAGGTATGGTTAGAGAAGCAGGTATGCCAAACCTCTGGGGCCTAAGGTGCCATAAGCAGTTATTTCAACAGAAGGATAACAAGGTGAGATTTGGTTTTCCAAAGAAACTAATAAAAAAAACTAATCATGAATGTGATTTCAGTAGCTCAGTCCAGAGGTGGTAGTGACTTACATTAGGAGAATGGCAATGGCAATGGAGAAAAGCAGACAGTAAGGAGAGAAATTTAAGAATAAAATTAATAGCACTTACAATGGATGGAATGTGAGCCCTGAAAATAAGGAAGGAGTTCTCATTTGGTCAATACCATTTCAAGTAATCCACTGTATCTTGAGCTAGTAAGTCAGGAAAATTAAAATTTTGCCTATGAGTTTTGAGATCTATTTTTCTGTAAGGTTCATGATAGTTTTCTCATTACTCATTAAATACCCATATGACATAGTTCTGGCCACAAATTTTCCCAGTAAAAGGGAGAATTAAATGGACAAATAGATTAAGAAATTACATAAAAAGCAAGCAAATACATTCATATGTATTGACCACTATCTAAAAGATGCACTGTCATATTTGGCCCTGAAAAGCATATGTGTTTAAGAGCCCTGATTGAGGCAGAAGAAAGGTAAGTTAATGAAATGTTCAAAATTGTGGGCATTCCTTTCTCCTTTATAATTACAGACAAGGGACTTTGTTTGCTTATGAGGAGTCATTCTTAGCGTGAAGCGTGGGGGTTTACCAATCAGATAAGCTGATGGACAAGGACCAGTGCAATTATCAGTGATTACTTGTTCCATCATCCCTAAATGCAGAGAGCACCAGGGAGTATTATCTGTGCATGTAATTCCTGAGTTCCCTTACAAGAAAGTACGTTAGACCAGCCACCGAACTACAAAAGACCCATTTATTCCTAGACAGGCAGATTCACATTGGTTTAGAGAGCAATGTAGGTTCAAAGGGGCTTGGGGAGATTTACAGACTTTTCAGAACAGACAGGGCACTTAAACATGACTCATTTTAACTCAGGATGAGTCAGCAGTGATGAGTGACCCTACTACCAGATGAGTCTTAATGACTTTGTCCCCCATAGAGGCCGCAGAGCTCTTACCAACACAGATGGTCTCAGAGCAGTCTACGTCGTTACACTAATTCCGTAAATGCTTATAGGATGCAGACTCTGGGCCTTACAGGTACAGCCCCGAGGACATAAAGATGAGTCAGAAGCAGCCCTTGCTTCTCAAGGGGCTCAGTCTCTCGACAAAAAGTATAACCACACAATGTGATTAGTGCCCTAGAAATACTATGGGACCACAGGGGCAGGGGCCATTTACTCCTACACTGTGTTCTGATAGAAGATTCTCTGGTTGAGAAGGAAAATTATTAGAGATGAAGAGTTTGACTATCAGCCTTTTCTGATAGAGATGTTTAATATTTTTTTGTTTTCGATAGACTATCCCAAGATCAAAGGTCTGACTTTTTTCCTGCTGAATCTGGATTCTTTATGATGTTTCTTGCTCCCCCTCTTCAAAGATGAGTATGAAGCACTACTTTAATAATAGGATGATTTAATTTGAATTAGACAAATGAAGAGTTGGGAGAATTCCCTGCACATACATAAAAACAACTGCAACCTTCTTTTTACATAGCTTAGGAACACTGCCTCTGCTCCCAGAGTCCTCTACCGCAGCTCACACAAACTCATCCATTGCTCAGTGTAGCTCCTGATACAGATAAACAGTGAGGGGAGTAAGAACACAAGCCAGCCCCCCAGTACTCAGTAGCCCCAGCTCTCTTCCTTGAAGTCAAACTAAGGGAGTTGGGCTGAGAAGCTGCTTTATTTACTCTCCAGGATTGTTCTCCAACTGGAAGAGATAGAAGTCAAAACAAAGTCCCATTTAGCTGCTGGGGGAATGTGAAAAACAGCTAAAGTGTCCATTGGGCAAGAGCAGGAAGAATTTCAAGGTATAAGCACCCTCCCCAGAAAATAGTAAATCCATGTCGTGAAAATAAGAAACAGTAGGAGACATTCCCCAGGGAATAACAGGTTTTGCCCCTCTTTCCCCCATCTTCAACTCATTGTTTTATTATCTGGACTTTCCTGTTCAGGGATGCAAACCCAGGTTTGGTTCCACCAGCAGAAATAGCACTGCGCATCACTTAGGGAAGGTACAGTCAATTCCTCACTGCCACAGCAAGCTGAAACAGCTTATCTGTTTCTGTCAAATTTTTCCACAACTATTTCCTTTGAGGCTGAAAATGCCTCTATCTTAGTTCCAGCCCATTTCTCCCAGTTCTCATGAAAGTTGTCAAAAATGGAAGTTAGAAATATATCAGTTTGTTCTTTCAAAACCAGCAAAGCAGATTATGCCAAAGGACTTAGAATTGTTTACACACAATATCCATTATGATGGTAAAGATATTTTGTATAAGGTACACCCCACAAACTTCTGAACAGAGTATAAGTCACCTTTTACTAAAGGGCCCATATAAAATAAAGCAATTGAAATACGGAATTGAAAGGTGGTGATAACATATCTTGGAAAACTGGCCTGGAGCCTTTCTTTTTAATCACATTAGAGATCAAGAATGCAACATTAAGAGTATAATGATTCCCAGTCTACCAAGATCTCCTCCCATCTGCCCTGCTACCTGACGCTGGCTTTCCATCTCCTTTCTCAGTGTCAGGACAGCCACTGTTGGCTGGAGCTACACAGAATGACTGCCCAAGTGGAAATGAGATTTATAAAACATGGGACAGCTGCTCCAAAATCTGGGAGGTACAATATCACAATATCACAACTCTAATGTTGACACTTTAGAAACCATAGAACAGATTAATGTAAAAATATCCAATGATCATCCCATCAGAGACTGATGTTGCCATTGTCTATTGTTATCCAGAGGAAATTTCAATCTTTGATAAATATCTGTTGCATTTTGAGGATGAAGCATAACTTATTATCAATGTTTCCAATCAGACAGTAAAAAGTTGATTGTGTTAATATAATGTTTTTGATGTTTAAGAAAGTTATATCTCAAGGACTCGCTTCTATATTCTGGGGAGGCAAAGACTGCCTGCCATGGTCAGAGAGCTAGAGCAATAAAGCAGAAGCTCACAGTGCTGCTTGTCCCAGGGAATCTGAACTCAGCCTACACCCTCCTCATGCTCCACCTCCTCCTGTAGTTGCTGCTTTCTAAATACCACCCCAGTCCAGGTCCCCTTTCCATTCCCATGGCCACTCAGGCACTCGTAAAATAGACAATTCCAGGAGCCTCTTAACTTGACCCTTTTGATCTCAGATCCACACCACAGATTGGAAATAATCACATCTAATCATGTCATTCTATTGCTAATAATTGCTTAATGACTTCCTGTCTTCTAGTTGGTAAAATCTAAACATGTTAATTTGACATCAGATGTTTTCATAACTCACACCATCTATCTTTTCATTTTTATTCCCACACTCCTTTATCACATGCCTTTTCTCCATCCCAGCACACTTGATACCTTAGCACCTCAAAATGCTTACCTTTCCCACAAAACCTCTGTACTTTAGTGCATCTGTGCTTTTCTATACACTGATAGCTTCACTTAAAATGCTCTTTCCCACAATCTCTACCCAGAATCCTTATTCAAATGTCAATTGGCCTGAAATCTCTGGGGAGAATTAGTTATTGCCTCTGTGCTTACGTAACATTGCATACATACCTCTCCTCCTTTACACAGTGAGTAAATACTTTTAAGTTCCCTCTATATACCAAGCACTGTACTAGATGCTGAGGCTACCATAGCCAGTGAGAAAATAAGAAACCCTGTCTCTGCCATCAAGGAGCTTACCCAGAGGATACAATGGCCATGAATGTAAGTATTGTCAAAAAGTACTTCAGTGGAGATGCACATGGGCTTGGAGAGTAAATGATATGTGTAATTGACTTAGGGAGGTCATGGAAAGCTTTCCTAAATTAGTTATTTCTGAGTTGAAATCTGAAGGAAAATCTAAGCAAAGGTGGGGAAGAGGACAGGCCATTTCTACCCAACCCTGGCTTGCAGACCCATTCCAGTCCTTGGACTATTTGTTGCTGTTCTAAGAGTAAACAACTAGAAAATTTTAAAGTAATTTTATAGATTTTATATATCTTGAGTCTAATAAAAATGAGGCTTGCATTTTACATGTCATTTTTTATTCATTTTGCTTTTCTAGTACTTTTTTTTCAATGTATATAGAAAAATAGTCTGTGATGGATTAGAAACTTTAAAAACTGATTTTCCATAAGTTTGAGAAGCACTACCCTTGGAGTGCATTGGGGCAAACCATAGCTCTGAAAGTGCCTGTGTGGATCTCCTCCGAAAATGAGGTGTGTAGTAGAAAATGAGGTGTGTAGTGGAAAATGAGGCAAGGCCAGAGATGTACATTCTGAGAGCATCAGCTTGCAGATGGACTGGGGTAGTAGGCAATGTTGTGACAAACTGGGAAGAGAGGATGGAATCAGAGCAGAAGAGGTGGTGGTCCAGGACCAAGCCCTGAAGAGCTTTAGTATTTAAACTGTTCAGAGACAGATGAGCTTTTAAGAGACAAAGGAATAGCAGCTAGAGAGGTTGGGTGACAAAAGGAAGTGTTGAGCCTGAGAAACCAAGAGAAGACTGGGTGTCAAGTGAGGGGGAGTGATCAGCTGTGCTGAATCAGGCAAGAGGGCAAGTTGATTTAAAAATGTCATCTGGTTAGAGTGCCATAGGGGCAATTGCTGGCTTTAGCAGAAGCAATTTGGTAGAGGAATGGGGCAATCCTGGAAAAGTTAAGGAGCAAGAACATTGAAAAAAAGGAGACAGTACATTGTATTGCAGGAAAAAGGGAAGAGATTTGGTACCTGGAGGTGGATGTGGGCACATGTATTTTTCATTTGTAGCCATTGTATTTTTGTTTTAATGTGAGAAATGTGAGCATTTTCAACAGCTGGTAAGCCACAGTTGGGAGGGAGAAGTTGAATACAGAAGGTAGAAAAAAATATAATCAATGGTTTTTTTCCTGAGGAAATGGTGGAATGGGTATCCAAACCATAAAAAGTGAACTCAATTCCAAGAAGGATAGTGTTATTGAAACAATGGCCCATAAAATCGAAGCTAAGGAGGAAGAAGAGAAGTAGAGATAGATCGAAAGAACATGTCAGTGGACTAAGGTTTCTGTGAGGTTGAAGAACAGTCATCGCAGGAAAGAGTAAACAGAAGAGCATATTGTCAGAGAGGGGAGTCTTTGATTTAGTGTGGCTTGAGGAAAATATATAGCCCCCATTTCTTTCCTGTGTTATAGTATTTTTCTATGAAGTCTTATATTTATTCTTCAAGCTTTGTTTTGTAGACTGTTGTCTTTAATTGCTTTGACACTGTGAAGAAGAATTTATCTGAATTCTTTTTTGTTTTCCAGGGGGATTCCCAAACTAAGATGTGCAGTTCCTTTTACCTCTATTCCTTTATTGGTAGGCATAAATGTGTGCTAGTTGACTTGCCGATACATGCCGTGTCAGTGCATAGATGCTGCACTGCTTCCCTTCTGGTTATTAATCACCTCTGCAGCAATGTTCCATCCAACCAGCTCTTGCTGCAGAACAGTGAGGGAAAGGGTGAGGAGAACAAGCTGGAGCAGTTCCAGTTTCAATATGGGTTTGTCTCTAATACTCAAATTGGACGTGTCCAATGCACTGAGCCACATCTCCCCTCTCCAACCCCAGTGGTCAGAATTTCAGGAGTCAGAGAGGCTCAGATTGGAACTCTAAGTCCCAGAACCTCTGCTAATCAATGCTACAGCTCCCTCTTTCATCCTCCTCATGTAACGCAATCCCTCTTGCCCAGAAGGCTGACATAAACAGTTCTACCTCCCCAACCTTGTTATAAGGTAGAATTAGGCAACTCTGGGGACACTTCTCTTCCACACCTAGATCTCATCCATCTAACCAAAGATGGGCCTTTGAGAAATATGACGCTTACTTTTTGAACAGGGATCACAGGCTGGCAGCCCACAGACGGAATCTGCTGGCAGATAATTTTGCTTGGCCCACACATTTTTTGAACGATAGGAACATTTCATATAAAAATCTATCTTTCTAGCTTCTTCTTTTTTTTTTTTTTAATCAGATGATCTGGCAATCCTGAGCGGCAATTTTTCTGTAAGACAAAACTTGGCTAGATCTGAGATGTGGCTGTTCTCTTTAGAGAGGAGTTCACTGACTGCCCACTCCTCTTTTCCATACTGCCTTTATTTCAGCCCCCTTGAGAGTTGCTCAGCCCCTGGTTTTAGAGGAGGTGTGTGGTGGTAGTGCTCTAATAATTCCCTGGACCAAATTTCACTCTGATTGGCAGATAGTTTTGATGGTTTGTGCTTGGAGTTCGTGGTGGGGTTTTTGGTTAGATTTTTTCTTCTTCTTCAAGGTGGATTTTCTTTTCTGTATTCTATTTTTTTTTTAATTTTTAAAAAGTTACCTTTTCTGTCATTGCTTTTATTTAGTGTATTTAAAGAGAGAGAAAGATAATAAAATGCTTTTACTTCCTCATCTTAAACCTAAGTTCTTCTGCTAACTTATATTTCTAAAATGGGCAGTTAACAAAATAAACTGCAAAATACCTGAGTATCAGAAATGATGGAATTGATTGTAGGACCTAAAAAATGAAACTACTATATTATCAAACACAAAAATAAACAGTAACCTATGCATTAGCAGAAGCAGCAAATAACAGATATAACAGACCTGGAAGAACTTTTAACAAACCCATTTTTATGTTTCTTTTTTAAAAATTTTTATAGTAATTGTATATACGAAGAAAATGTAAATACGATGTTTAAGTTCCCTACATCCCTTAAAGCAGCTACCATGAAATGCGTTGCCTTGAAGCACTGGATATTTATTAGCTTACAGTTTGAGGTCGTGAGACTGTCCAAATCAAGCCATCATCAGTAATAGGATTAAGACCCATCCAGAATGAGGTTGGTCACACCTTAACTGAAGCAGCCTCATTTTTTAAAAAAAAGCTACTTACAATGGGTTTACAGGAATTGGTTAAATATAAAAATATGTTTTTCAGGATTACATACAGCTTCAAACCATCACACACAGTAACAGAGGTGAAGGACATTTAGAGAACATCCTCTCCCCACCAAGGCAATCCATGGATATACTTCAAGATCTACAGGAATCCCGAGTTTATAATGCTATACCAGTGGATTTGGGTGTTTTTCTTGGGAGAGAATCTCTGCCCTCAAAGACAAAAGAGCCCAGGCCCATCATTTCCCACTGAGATTATGGTGCAAGTCCCCTCTGGTCTCCCTGCCTCTACTCCTGCCCCTCTGCAGTCCAGCGCCTCACAGCAGGCAGAAGATTCTTTTTAAAACATCATTAGCTAATGTTCCTCAACTGTTGAAAACCTTCCAATGGCTTGCCACTACACTTTGAATAAAATCTAAACTCCTTAGCAACTCTTTCAAGGCCCTGAAGAACCTTGCCACTGCCTGCCTCTCTGACGGCTCAGTCCCCTTGCTCTTCTTGTCCCTGTTCCTCACTGTGTGCCGTCCACACTGATCTGCTCTCTGTTCCTGTACAACCCACGTTTGCTCTGGCTGCTGGGTCTTCTCACTTGCTCTCTCTGCCTGTGCTGTATACCCCGCCCAGCTCTTTCATAGGCTGGCTCCTCCTCTTCATGCAAATCTCAGCTCAAATGTCACTGCTCCACAAAAAACTGATCACCGGATCTGAAAGTACCCATCAGTCATTATCTGTTGCATTAGCCTATTTTCTTGTCTTCACAACACTCATGACTATCTGAAATCATCTAGATCATCTACTGGTCCGTCTTGCCCTCTGGGCAATACCTACTCCTTGAGAACAGGTACCATGTCTTTGTTCAGTGTTACATCTCCAGGTTGAATGACTAAATGAATTTTATAGTGACAAAAGTGGGACTTAAAGAAAATGGCCAGTGCAGAGTCCCACAGCTCATCAGAGACAGAGACCACCATGCAATGCCCACTTCCTTATAATCAGTCCAGACACTTGTTCATAATTCCCTAGTTCAGCAAAAGGGAAATTGTACTTAGAAGGATTAGAAGGTAATGAAAATGTAAAGGTAGATATTGTGGGCCAAATTTTATTTTGTCAATCATGAGATTTTTATTTTGCAAGACTGTGCCACATTAAAAATTATATATTCATATTTAGTGATAAAGACTTTTGGTTCAAAATGTACTCTGATAGATTCCAAAGACTGCCCACTAATTATATTAAACAATTATTATTTCAGAGCAGTCTAATCAACAGTCAAATTTAGTGCATTTACCATTCTAACTGAAGGCAAAATGTATTAGCTGTGTTTACACTATTAATATTTATTCTCATAAAATGGCATGCAGTGATATTTAGCATTTCACATGGTTCTTCAACCACTTACAATAATAAGATTCATATACAGCAATAAAATTGCTATTAAAGTTAAATGTTTATAATTTCTTTTTCCTCCTAAAAAGTCAAATTGCTAGTGAGTTTAAATTTCCTATCTCAGACGCCAACAAATAAGCAATTAACTGCCAGGGTTGCTAATTGAGTAAATTACTCCTACATGACTCCAGGGCTAGTTGAAACCCTGTAGGTTGGTGGCACGAAAGTTCCCTTATACAAAAACCCAGAGTTGTATTCAAAACTGAGAATTATGGTGTGGAAGCTCACCAGTGTACAAGGGGAAAAACAACTAAATAAAAATTTTTAAACTTGGGTTGTCACAGCAAAGCAAACATGGAAGTTTCCTTTTACAAGAGCTACAAAAGCTTCTTCTAAAAAGGAAACTGCTACCCTCCTCCAGGGGGAGGTGGGCAAGGGGCTTACATGCAGCTTTGGATATTCCATTCCCAGAACAAAACAGCAGCCTGATTAAAGATTCACAAGACTGGAAAGGGTTTTCAGTCTCAAAAGCAAGCAGAAAAATAGGGTTGGTTTTTTATGTTGTTGTTGTTCAGGATGCCCAGAAGTCTCCTGGGAAGAGAGCGCTGCAAGCCTGCCTCATTGACTAGCACATGCTTCAAACACGGTGGGAGCTCCGAAAGGCGGTTGACTAACCTAGAACCTTTACAGTACAGAAGTGGTTCTTTGCGTCTAACTGAGATTTCAACACTGTTCAACTAAATCCAAACCCATGTGTTCTGTCCTCAGTTCTGTGGGAAATGGACAAGAGAGTACAGATTTGAGGCAGCAGCTATGACATAGTCAAGGTAAAATTTGAAAAATAAACATTAAAGAACATCATTCTTTGTTCTGGAGTCAGAGGACAACATAGTCTTCAGGACTTAAAAATTCCATTTGGAATTCCATGCCTAAATTAAATGAGGCTGCTAGCCTGAGTGATTGGCTCTGATATTTAATTCTAAATATTTTATAAATTGGGGAAAGTTTCTAGTCCCAACTCCAGACAAAATATACACCATTTTTGCTTGGTCAGTATAGAATATAAGTAAATAAAATTAATAAAATTTTAAAAATGTACACCAGGCATCCTGGACTCAATCTGATAACCATTCTATATGTTAAACCCTAACTCAGCAAACTGAATCCTACTCCTTGTTATCTGTTAATTCTGCATGGAAATGGAGGAACATCTTGTCAGGGGTAGAGTGAGAGTTTTGGCTAAGGGATTTTATACACCTGGGATTTCTTGACTCCATCAATGTGCAAATTGGGTTAAGCAGCAGCAGGACAGGCTATTGGACTGTGATACCTATTACCAGAATTATTAAAACAACATCAGTAGAGTTTGTTGAGCTTCTTACAGGAAAGCAGAACTTCCCCATCAATTTAATTAAGTCATTTTTCTGCTCAAAAACCTTCAATGATACCAATATTCGGCCACAGTCAAATCTGGCTTCGAAGGTCCCCTGCACATGATGCTTCCCTACAATCCACCACCCGGAAAGATCTTGCTTTCCTTCTTCTCAAGAGTGGCTGACAGCACTTGTCCTACAAATTCTCTAACATTATTTCCTTATCCCTTATATTTTTCCCACATAAAACATCCTTTCCAAATCCTTTACATCAGGTCAAACCCCGCTTTTCCCTTAAAATCCCGGCCTTCCCTAATTCATCTGCAGGGAGATTCCTTTCCATTGAGGCATCTAGCTTTCACATATACCCCACATCTTCTCCATTACTGACATGCAGACTCTGTGAACATAGGATACAATATCTATTTCTTTATAAAGAAGAAACCCATAGTATAAGGTTGAGTACTTACTAAGTTGTTAATAAAGTTTGGTTATTTACTGTACTGGTTTCTGACTAAATGTACAGACGATATCCTATAATAAATATAATTTTATTGGGAATGTTTATGTCAAACTTGTCAAAGCTTGAGCAATATCATAATATTAAACTGACATGGTCAAAACTATGTGAGATTTTGAACTGTGTTTGTAACAACAATTACCCTAATGATAATGATTATTGTGCTCTTCATCCCATGAAATATGAATTTAAACCTTTCTACTTGTCACCATGTAAGTTAACGTATCATATATAAATACGAGAAAGCCAGGGAAACCCCACAAGAAAAAGCCAGACAAAATCTCTTTTGCAAATTACAGTGCTGCCAGCAGGCTTCCCCAGCCAGAAGGCAAGAATGAAAGTGTATTTATATATCTCAGAGCCTGACAGTCTCAGATTTTCTTTTATTTTCTAGTTTCAAAATTTATCATTTGAAAGCAATTGGGTATAACAGAAAGAATCCAGAAAGGATTGTAAATCAGTTCTTCCCCTACTTCTTTCTTCAGTGAGTCCTTTGTGGACTCTTGAAGAAATAGCCTTTTCCACATGCATGCAGGAGCAGTAACTGCTACTGGGTGATTGCTTTCCCTACAGCATGAGAGAATGGGCAAAAAAGTGGATATCTGACCAGGAAGCTTTCCTCTAACTTGTGAAAATCCACCCTTGTGAAGGCAAAGGTTCAAGGTCACACAATTTGGGATAACGCAAGGAGAGAAGAGAAAAGGGTTGTCTCTGCAAGTTCCTTGTAGAGCACAGAGATAACGTTACGAGAAGACACAAAGTCTCTTAGGAGTAAAGTTAACCTTAGGGTTCAAATATTTTGCTTTGGGTTGGCCCTAATAAGTGAAAAATGCATGTTCAGTCTGGTGATATGAACTGAGTTTTGAAAGACTGGAATGTCCCCCCAAAATACCTCCTTTGATAAAACCTGAAATTCTCAGCTTTAGAGTTATCCTTTCACTTGATTATTGCTAGAAAGTTCGTGTTAAAATACAACCACAATGCAGATATTGGAGCACAATCCTTCCTATCCCAACTCTCCTTAAAACATGGGTGGAAATTGATTTTAAAGTCCAAATTCAGAAGCCAGAAGAATGTAGTGCTCTATGAAGATATCTGCTAATGCCCAAAGGGTTTAAGTCCTCACCGTATCTGCATCATGGACACTGGCCATAAGCCCCCTCTCACTACAGACTCCCATGGGACCTTTGACCTCTCCTATGGTTTACTCACACACCCATACACAATCCATTCACCAAGCACTTTGGGAGTTTGTTCAACTTTTGCTTGAAGAATTGGGGTGATATCATGGAGCATAAAGTCTTCTGTTACCTTCTGTCAGTCCTACTTTTCCCTCCCCCTCTCCTTCCCTTCTTTCTCTTTTGAGCTCTCTCAACTCCCTCTCTCTTCCCCTGAAACAAAACTAGTCAGCCATTTTCTGACTACTCTGTGTTGCTTGAGCATGCTCTTAAGGTTATTCCATCATTTTCAAGGAGGAATTTCTTCCAAACAAAATCATGACCTCCTCTGGCAGGAATTCTAGTCAATATGTTGTTCACTTCTTCACCTTCACAGCCTAAGGTGATAAAGTCAATACTTGATACTGATAATCTTGGTTGATTAAAAATCAGTATGGAAGAGGAAAATTGAAAGGAATGGAAACCTGAGCTTTCCTGGAAGAGAAAGACAAGTGAAACCACCCACCCAGAGCCTGGGGATGCTGTAATGGATCCTTCAAGAGAAAGATCATGAAAATACTGGTGGGAAGCCTCCTGAAGCCAAATCCTACCTGTGTCTCAGATTTACACCTACATTTTCCCCCCTGAGTTTTATAGTTTTATCTTACACATAAGTCCATAATCCATTTTGAGGTCATTTTTTGTGTTTGATATGAGGAAAGGGTCTAATTTCATTCCTTTGCATGTGAATATTCAGTTGTCACAGCAGCATTGCTGAAAAGAATGTTTGAATTATCTTGGCACCTTTGTCAAAAATCAACTGACCATAAATTTGAGGCTCTATTTCTGGACTTTCAATTTTAATAGATTGAGCTACATGTCTATTTTTATGCCAGTACCACACTATCTTGATTCCTGTAGCTTTAGAGTAAGTTTTGAAATTGTGAAGTATGAGTATTCCAATTTTGTTCTTTTTTCAAGATTGTTGTGGCTGTTTGGGGTCCCTTCAATTTCTATGTGAATCTAAGATCAACTGAGATTTTTACAGGCATTGCATTGAAACTATAAATTTGGGTAGTATTGTCATCTTCGCAATATTAATTCTCCTGATCCATGAACACAGGATGTCTTTCCATTTACTTAGACCTTAATTTCTTTCAACAAACTTCTGTCATTTTCAGAGTATATGTTTTACACTTTAGTTACATTTGTTTCTAAGTATTTTATTTTTGATGCTACTATAAATGAAATTAATTTTATTTTTGGATTGTTCATTGCTAGTGTTTATAATTAATATTATTTTTTGTATATTGGTCTTGTACCCTGTAATCTTGCTGAACTCTTTTATTAGCTCTAATAGTTTTTTAATAGATTCCTTAAGATTGTATGTCATCTGCAAATATAGTTTTACTTCCTTTCCAATCTGGGTGCTTTTTATTTATCTTGTCTCATTGCCCTGGCTAGAACCTCCAATGCATCTTGATTTTTTCTTGAAGCTTTTAATCATGTACTGGTAACCAGACTATCTCCATTTCAATCTATTTCCATGCTTGGAAATCATGAAAGCAGCTTACTCTTAAAAGGTGAGGAATCAGCAATAATGTGTTGCCTATGCCTTTGGTGTCTTCCCACCTTCCCCCCCCCCCTTTATTCTCAATCTTTTCATCTGTAGAGATGGAAGATCCAGCTAGATGGACTCTAATGTAGCAAAAGAGTGGGTGCCTTGAACTCAACCTGGCTCAATAAGAAGTCCTGCGTTGCGCTCCCAATGTGGTAGCTATGGCAGGCTATGGGAAGACGATGCTTCAGGGCTTACACTTGTTGAAGTTTCCAGCATGTTATATCTCCTGTATTTATTCTACAATGATCATTAGGCTTGACACATTTAATAATTAATATTCATAACAGCTTTTCCCCATATGATTCCTGAGGAAGGACTAAGATCAAGAAAATTAGGATATCACTGTAGCAATGCATTGTTTTTTGGTTTTTTTTTTGGGGGGGGGGGCGGTTAGTTTTTTTAGTTGGTACAGGGATTAAACCCCAGACTTCATGCAGGCAAAGCAGGTACTCAACCACTGAGCTATACCCACTCCCCAGCAATGCACTGATTTTCATCAAATATGAAATGCGGGTAACTTAACCTCATATGCCTCCAAACTAACATGGAACAGAAAAGGTTTTGACTCATGGACTCATTTGAAAACCTCTGTTGTGACTTGCTAAAGCAAACCTACTTTTGATTAACAAGAGGTCTGGGTTGTCAAAGTCCTTTACAACTTACACCTTAGGTAGTTATTGGCAATTACCTTTCTTTTTAGTTTGTATTTACCTGTATAAGAAGAAAGAGGTAGGAGGACTGTGGAAGAACTATAGTGATATAGTCCATGTGATTACTGTGAGTATTCCTAGTAATTTGATGGCAACCTGAGTGAGCTGGAAGTTTTGAGTACAGTACTTTCATTTCCTTCCAAGACCATGTTGGTGATTTCACCTGGTTCCTGAGTTTTATTTACCTTATTAAGCCTCCACCCTATGTTGCAAAGGGGTGTTCAAAATTATCTAAGTCAACCTGAATAAGCACAACCTTTAGGCTATTTTTCAGCAGATGATCAGTGACCTCCTAAAATTTTATTGTGGGTGAGGATTAGCTATTCCCCAACAACTCTGCTACCAGCTTATAAAGAAAATACAGCAGTAAATCTTCATGACATTGAGTTAGCCAAAGCCATCTAAGATATTAAACCAAAAGCACAAGCAAAGACAAAAAGATAAATTGGACTTCATCAAAACAAAATGTATGTGCTTCAAAGGAGACCATTCAGAAAGAGAAAAGGCAACCCACAGAATGGGAGAAAACTTTTCAAATCATCTATCTGATAAAAGACTTGTATCTAGAACACATAAAGGATACTTACAATTCAATAATAAAAAGACAACTCATTTTTTTTTTTTTAATGGGCAAAGGATTTGAACAGACATTTCTCCAAAGAAGATATACAAATGAACAATTAGCACATAAAAAGATGCCCAACATCATTAGCTATCTGGGAAAAGCAAAGTCGAACCACAATGAGATACCACTGCACACCCATTAGGAGCCAGTAACAGTCCTGGGAAACATTTTTCTTTAAAAAGAACCATACTTGCTAAGTGTGGCTCCTTTATTAAAATGGGAACATTGAGAATTCTCTGGCTATTGTTCCTTAGAATACTACATGTTTGAAGTCATTAAATGTGATAGAAATTATTCCGTTTGCGTGTTGTCGAAAACATCCTTAAGTCAAGAAGTGTTGCATTATGTTTAAAAGGATTTTTAAATTACATAAAAGCTCACTTCAGTTACATCTCTTTCTAATCATGCAAGTAAAATGTGATGTGATTTACCACCCATTCACTTCAGATGGATTTCTCCTTTCTGAGTAGCAGCTGCTGTTGCTGGTGGTTGTCTCCGGGTGTGATATCTGCTGTCACTTTATGGGTTTATGTAGTTAGTTCCTCTAAGAATTTGGTTTGTGGTTAGGATAAACTGACAGCAGATGAACGGGTGGATCCTTGACTGTTAGAGCCTTAAGTCTAACTGTCTAAGTTGCCTATAACATTATCTGAAAGCAGAGAAAATGCCTTTTTTTCTTCTTGATTCTAACTGCTTTTCTACAAAACTGAAAGTAAATCAGCCAAAGCTCAGAGAATACCATTTTTGAAAAGATTCATTTGAACATGATTTAAGGAAATATAAATTCATAGGGTATTTAGGATGGCTTTCTGCTAATCTTCAACTACCAATGTTCACTGCAGACTATACTCCCAACTTTCAAAACCAGAACTGAACTACATGTCTTTCTTCCTACTTTAAATCATTCTGTGTCTAGTTACATACTTCTTCACTGGATGGACGCACGGGCTTTTACCTCTGACACTTCCGGCCGAAAGGTTAGCTTCCTATCAACAGTGGGCTCCTGTTCATCTCTGCCAGTGGCATTCTTCAATTACCCAATGACTGCAGAACTATTAGCTATGAATAGGAGTAGCCTTTTATATTTGGCCTTTCTTGTTTTCCAAATTCCTACTAGGAATATCCTACCCAGCTGGCACATTGATTTTCCCTTTTTCATTATTCAAGAGTAATAGATAAGTTACTTCTCACATGGATTTTTACTAGCACATATTCTCATAATTACTGGTTTCACACCAATAATTTCATCATAGCTTGTTTTTAAACTTTTAAACAATTCTTTTTACAGTAGGTCTATAAGATCCTTCACCCACATCATCCCTATTAGTCTGTGGCTTACATCTATTTACAATTTTCTCTTCTCACCATATTTTAACTCTCAAGATTAAACTAAATGATTTTTCCATTAAGAGGCTCAATATTACAAATATATACAAATATATAAGCTGTGCTTTTGAAAATACATTTAACCAAAGTATGACAAAATTTTAGGAAAAATTTGTTACAGGGAATCACTTTTCTTAGCTGACAGAACACTGTACTCTCCAACACAGATGCAGAGAACAATTTTAATTGGATGAGGATGAGAGAGAAATGGCCGCAGGTCATGAGTGCACTAGGGAGGAGAACAACTAGAAAACATTCAAGTTCTGACATTAAAGAATAAACACAAGCATATAACACCATAAACTACAAAAAAAAGACAACAGCAAAATACTTGGAACATAGAAAAAAGTTCAATATCCCTGAGACAAAGAATTCTTAAAAGTCCAAAGGGAAATGAATCTTTTAAAAATAGACAAGGACAATAATGGGGCACAATTAGTATCTCTTTATATGCTTATTAGTTAATAAGCATATGAAGAAGTGATTTGATCTTCCTACTAATCAAAGAAATACGAATTGAAATATGTTTTTATTATCAGACTGACAAAGGCAAGAAAAAATTGAAAATCATGATGAAATTATTTCCATTACTATTGCTACATAATGAGTTACCCCAAAGTTTAGTAGTTTAAAACAACCATTTTATTCTGCTTAGAGATTCTGTGGGCCAAGAATTCAGAAAGGGCATAGTAGGGCAGCTTCTCTCTGCTCCCCAGTGTCTGGGGCCTTAGCTGGGAAGACAAAAGCTGGAGGTGCTCAACAGCGGGGGTCAGGACTCATCTGAAGGCATCTGGCCACTGTCTGGCTGTTGGCTGGGACCTCATCTGAGGCTGTGGACCTGACACGGAGGCCTCACTCTTCTTACTCTGGTAGTCCAGAGTTCCAAATGCAAGAATCCCACCAAAACTGGGCCTTGGGAGTCACAGAGCATCAAACCTGCCTTGATTCAAGGGGTGGGAACAGACCCATCTCTCCATGGAACGAGTGTTAAAATCATATTGTATGAAGAATATGCAGGATAGGAGATATTGTCATGCCACCCTTAGAAGAAGAAATCTGCCACAAAAATACTGTAGGAAAATGCAGTGCCATAGACTGTCAAGTATAAACTGGTATCTTCCTCAGGCCAAACTGGCAATGTAAATTGGAGGTGTTGTGAATGCCCTCTTTGACTAACAATTTTATTTAAATGTTTTATGCTGAGGAAATAATCAGAAAAGCCACAAAGATAGATATATAAGGATGTTAAATATAATATTGTCTATAATAGCCACAAATTGGAAATAAATGCCCAATTTAGTGATGTTTATAAGTGATGAGCAATAAAATACACAATATAGTAGTGGATTATAACCCAAACTATAATATAAATAGGCACGAGTCCCTATTGATATAAATATATGATTGAATAAACAAATAAATGAGAAGAGATAAATACAGATGCCTTCCCCCTCCAGTCGACTAAGCCTAATGTTCCCGTTGAGTGTGAGATGGACTTTGTGACTTGCTCCCAAACAGAATATGATGGCTGGGATAGAGGTAACTCTACATTGGCTGGATTAACAAGGTTAACTTTCATCAGTGAAGTCATGCTGATATCATGCATTCCCAATATGATGTGATGAGAATGGCATTTCACTTCTTGGGTATTCATACTCAAAACCCATAACCTGAATCTAATCATGAGGTTAACATTAGAAAAAACCAAATTGAGGAATAGTCTGTCAATTATTTAAGCAGTATTTCTCAAAATTGTCAAGGTCATGAAAAACAAGGAAAGAGGCTAATAAAATAACTAATACAATGTGATATCCAGGAATGAATCCTGGAACAGAAGGAAGATATTAATGGAAAATCTAGGAAAATTCTACTGAAATCTAGAGTTTAGTTAATAGTGATGTATCAATGTCTCTTTCTTAGTTATGACAAATGTACCATGGTTGCATAAGATGTTAACAATGAGGGAAGCTGAGTGAAGGATATATGGGAACTCTATACTATCTTTGCAAGGTTTCTGTAAATCTAAAATTATTCCAAAGTAAAAAGTGTATTTGAGAACATAAACTTACAGTATGGTTGGAGGAACAGGAATAACATCCCTGAAATAATTAAAGATCCAGTAGATGAGGAGCAGGGCTCTCCTTATCAATGATTTCCCACCCATATTTGGTTTGCTCCCAGCAGCTTTATACCATTTTCTTACACATGCATGCCTTGTAGTTATAATTGTCTTTTGAGAAACTGAGAATTCCTATAATTAAAAAAGTGATTCTGTGGAATTCAATTTGAAAAGACTATTGGTTAAACATATATTATAATCATAAAATAGACTACAGCTGTAAAATAATATATAATGACGTTGAAAAAGTTTTACAACATATTATTAATGCAAAGTTCCCCTGCTGGATGCTTTCATCATATTAATAAGAATTACTATATTGGAATTAAATATCTGTGCCCTTAACACTAAACCTGAACTCCTTTCAGTTTTTGAACATGACAATGTCTTTTCATTTAGGACCATTGCACTTGCTCTTTTTTGCCTGGAATACTCTGCTCCAAGATTTTCACATGGTCAGCCTTCTTATTGTAGGCCTCAGCTCAAATGTCACCTTTTTAGTGAGAGTTTCACAGGCTAATCTATTAAAACAGTGTTGCTAGGCCCGCTTACTCTTTCTCAGGCCACTCTGATTTATTATTAGTCTTCACAAATACTTGCCACCATCTTAAATTGCATGATTCATTTGTTCACTTGACTATTGTCTGTCTACTCCTTCTAGAATAGAAGCTCCATGAGAGTAGGGACTTTACCTATTTCACAATCACTCCATTCCAAGTGCTTGGTAGAGGACCTGTGTTGGTACACCGAAAAGTACTGTGGCAAAGGTGCATTAGTCAATCTTGGCTGGATACATAAATTTAGGAGCCTCCACGTAGAGGTGATGGTTGATGCCAGGAGACTGGATGACTTCATCTAGGTGGAGAAGACAGGGAATAGAGGGCTGAACCTAGCCTGGGAAACAGTTTTCAGTAAGGGTAAAGTGGAGGAAGGAAGGGAGCTGGCAGAGAATGCAGAGAAGCGGGGATGACAAGGACAAGGTCCAGGAGAGTGTCACGGGGGCCAAGACAGAAGAGGATTCAGGAAGGTGATGCAGGTTACCTATGGCAACACTAAAGAGAGGGCAAGGAAAGCCATTGGTTTTGACAACTCAAATCAGATCTCTAATGAGCACAGTTTGCTCATTCATAGAACAAAGCAAATACCCCTATGTTCTGAAATCTTCTACCTCCTTGTCCTTCCTTTTAATAAAGCATTGGTCATATCCGAAGCTTTTCAATGTCAAGAGGGGCAGCATTGCTGCCATATCATTACACTCTCACTGCAGTATGTAACTAAATATGCATGAGGAAATACCAGGACAGGGTTATAAAAGTCTGTCAAATATTTTAAATGCTTTATATTGAACAAATTAATATTTTAAACAAAAAACATACTTTAGTAGTTGATATCTACCTGATAACAGTATTAATCAATAATATGAATTCATTGTAAACTACACAGTCCATGTCATAGAATAACAGAATACGTGTTTAAAAATGCAAGTTGGTCATTATCTTTTTTAGATGAATATGGGTATTTCTGGGAACATGTGTATGGCTTTAAGGGAGTTTTATAACATCAAAACTCTATTTTCTGAAGCCAATACTAAATTCTAGACCTCTCCTCTCCATAACCAGGGGATAAACTTTGGCTATCTCAATGGTTCTTTACAAAATTACAAAATTATAGGATTTATAAACCAAAGTCAATAAGCCCGGCTCATTAAATACGAAATGTAGGGAGCCCCCCTCCCCTCAACATGCACATACAACCTTCTCCTGGAAATGGTTCTACCTGCCTCCCTGCCAGCCACTGCTCCCCGTCCCCATCTGCCCTCTGTGCTCCCTTGTGTGTCTGTGTGTCTGTGTGTCTGGCCTGGCCATCAGGCCCAGGGAGTAGGAAAGGCAGAGGCTTACAGGTGCCTCCCCAGAGCACAACCTATATTGGACAGGATGTAATGAATTACCATCTCTGACTCCTTGAGCAGATGCCTAACCATGGATCAGTTATTGCCCTAAAACTTAAAAAATGTGAAAGACTTTATAGTATAGTGAAAATGTACGAAAAGAAAGAGAGACTGGCAGAAAGTAAGCCAGGATATAAGAGTGGTACCCACTGAGTTATAGGTTCACAACAAACTCTTTCTTCAATATTATTTTGTATATTCCATGTTTTCTAAAGTGCACGTTATTTTTTACAAATCTTTATTTATCTAGCATGCTTGTCCAATTAGTATAAAGATAGATACCTAAAACGTATCTATCTGTATATAATTTGTTATGTCAGACAATAACTTTAATTTCCCACTATTTCTCAATCTTAACACCAAAAAAATAAATCCAATGACAGCAACTTATACTTATCTGCAGAAGTATTGTGACTAAAATGTCTTCTTTCTCCTAAACCTTACCACCTCCAATTCCATTATAGTCTATATCTCCTCTTTCCAATTGAAATTGAGTTAATAGACCAAAGCTTTATTTAAAGTGAACATTCACAATGGTGATTTCTATAGGATTTCTAGGTATTAGATTAGGCAGCTTTCACTATAATTAACTTAGATGCACATTAGCTAAAAGCAGGATATTAAAGCCTTTTAGAAAATGCCATGAAATGTGAAAAGCCCTTACAAGTTAAAAAATATTAACAAAAAAGTAGGACACAGGATTATTATTTTTAGTTGAGAAGTAAAGCAGCAGATTTTTGGCAAGAGGGCCTAGAATAAGGCAAAAGTGTTAACTCCCTGGAGCTGGGATCATCCTGGTAACTTATTCTATTTGATTGCATGCCTCTACTTTCCTACACACTTCAGAAGGTGGCAACTGTCATCCCTCTGTCTCATCTTTGGGTTTGATAAGGGCCTCACTGACTTCTTAATTTATGTTTCAAAATGTAAAATAAATCTTGAAAAGTTGAAAATGTTTTCCATGCTGCAGCAAATATTTTTATTTATTTAAAAATGGAGAAATTCTTTCCCATCTGAAACTGAACTAAGAAGCAGGGGAAAGGGAAAGTAATTCAAGGCACATATGTTGAAAGGAATTTATCAGAAACCCTAGGGACAGTATGTCCCTACAAACTATTAAACAGTCACAGACTCCACGTTTTGTTCCTTGTACTTTGTTTCTCACTGTTGTTCCTTGTACCTGAAGCATCGTCTATCCTAGTTCTTAGTTTTCATAATCACAAACCCATAGCTGCCCCCTCCTATCTCAGCATACTCAGTAATAACACTGCCTACACCTCCACCCTTGCCCGTGGCTCTGGAAATCTTAACCTGAACATTTAGGTCTCCTTTTCGGAAAGAAAATCTGCTTAACAAGAAAACTGGCAACATTTCAGGTTGACATGGTAAAGATAAACATGGATGAGCCTTGACACCAATGATCAGATTCTCCCATTATGCCTGATTCCTGATCCACTTACACAAAAATCAAATTTCATTAGAACACAGATTCAGCTTTTAAATTAACATTGTCAACACAGCACAGAAAGACCACTTTACTGAATGTACCTGTTCCTAAACATTAACACCTAATCCATGAAAATACTACAGTAATGTGTTCTTTAATTATTGTTGTGTATGTGTGCATTGAGAGACATATTTTTCACAATTGGTAGAAATCAAAAAAAATGGAAACTATGGGGTTGGTTTACAAATATATTGGGTCCTCTCCATCCTTTGCTTCTAAGAAGTTTCGCCCTGCTGAAAAGTCAGACTTTGGATTTTACCAATTCTCCAACAAAGTTAGCATTATAGGGGTAATCAATTATTAGGAATAAGGATGACACTGGGTCCACCTGCAGGCACAATGGTGGCTAAATCTGAGAGAAACAAATAAGTCCTTAATTACCCCAAATATTTCTCAACTAACTTTCATCATAGTACATGCCCCTTCCCTTCTCTTGGGTCTGAGATCCTCCAATTGGAATTACTTCTTTGTGTTAGGGCTCAAGTCTCAAGGAGCCACTAAAAAATGTCATATATATTCAAAATGTTGTATTAAACAATGGATCCTTATAAAGCAAAAGCACAAGCAGCAAAAGAAAAAAAAAAACAAACAGAATAATGGGACTTCAACAATATTAAAAACTTTTGTGCAAAGGACATTATCAAGAAAGAAGACAATATTTGGAAGTTTTGTCTGGATAAAATATTTGGAAATCATATATCTGATAAGGCTTAATCTACAAAACACATAAAGAACTCATACAACTAAACAACAACAAAAAAAACAAACCACCTGATTAAAAAAATGACCAAATGACTTGAATAGATATACAGATGGCCAAAAAGTACATGAAAAGATATTCAACATCATTAGCAATTAAGGAAAGGCAAATCAAAACCACAATTAGATAGTACTTTACATGCACTAGAATGGCTATTATTTAAGAGATGTAAAATAAATTTTGGAGAGGATGTGAAGAAATAGGAACCCCTGTACATTGTTTGTGGGAATGTAAAATGGTACAGCCACTGTGGAAGACAGTTTAATGGTTCCTCAGAAAGTTAAACATAGTATCACCTTATAAGTGGGCAATCCCACTTCTAGGTATATATCCAAAAGAATTAAAAAGAGGGACTCAAGCAGATCTGCAGACCAATATACATAATGGCATTATTAACCATTGCCAAAAAGTGGAAGTGACCCAAGTATTCATCAGTGGATGAAAATATAAATAATAATGTGGTTTATCCATATGATGGAATATTATTTAACCATAAAAAGGAATGAAGTTCTGATATATGCAACTACATGGATGAACCATGAAGACATAGCATTAAGTAAAGTAAGCCAGACACAAAAGAACAAATATTGTATGATCTCACTTTTGTGAAATAATTTGAATATGCAAATTCATAGATTCAGAAATTAGAATACAAGATTATCAGGGTGAGGTTTGGAGGGTAAATGGGTAGTTAACAGTTCGTACAGAATTTCTGTTGGGGTGATAGAAGTCTTGATAATGGATGGTGATGCTGGTAGAACAATCTGAATATAATTAATACCACTTAACTATATACTTGAAGGTGGTTAAAATGAAAAATTTAGGTTGTATATACATCACCAGTGTTTTGAAAAAATTGAAGAGAAAAAAAATTACACAGCATAGAATTTTAGAAATGGAAGATAAAATAGAGGTGCATCTAGACCATTCTTTATTTTGACAAGTGCAGATCAAGTCCAGGGAGGCAGTGTGAGCTATGCAAGGTCACCCAGCTACACAATGGTAAAGGTTGTCTTTAAGGCCGAGGTGCCTCTAGGTGAAGTAGTCTTAAAGTATGTACAAGAGCCTAACAGAGTTCCTAGCATAAAGGGGTCTCAACAAACAGATTGTTTCTATTATAACACGTCACTCTAATCAGTGATTTTCAAAGTGTGGTCCCTGGACCAGCAGATTCCACCTTGGGAATTTGTTAGAAATGCAAATTATCAGGCCCCACCCAGAGCTACTGAATCAGAAATTCTGAAGGTAGGACTCAGAAATATATGCTTTAATATGCCTTCCAGATAATTGTGACCCATACTAAATTTTTAGAGCCACTGTTCAATATGGAGATTTTCACACCCTTACCTATGTCAGTATTCTTTTGTTATCTAATGATTTTTACCATAAACCTGACAAAATAAAGCATTTAGTTTTACTGAAACTTATTATGGAGTAGATCAGTGCTTCTCAAACATGTAGATAAATAATAATTACTTGAGGACCTTGTTAAAAAGTAGAGTCTGATTCAGTAGATCTAGATGGGTCTTGAGGCTCTGTATTTCTAAAAATCTCCCTGTTTGTATTTCTAACAAGATAATGTCAGGGCTACTGCTCAGTTGACCACCCTTTGAGTAGCAATGGGGTACAGTTAATTAGTTTCAACTGACATCACAATTTGGGCTATACATCTTAGATTCAGAAGGGTGAAAATTGTGCTATACAGCTATTTATGCTTCCTTTTACTGTGTCAAAACCACTGACATCCTGGAGTCCTCTTAAAAAGGCAAATCATAAACCTTTATCCCTAACACTTTAGCAGTTAGTAGGTAGCTAGCTGGACAGTTGCAGTCATATTTTCACAAGGCCCTGTAGAACAAGGCATAGACTGAGGAGAGACTGAGAGAGGTTAGACTCCAGTAAAAGGAGCAGACCAAGGAAGCAAGGTCAAGAGGGTGCTGTGGGGGGAGGACAATGAGTACCTGTGAGAAGGTGCACTGGAGAG
>JAQZBX010016909.1:0-36042 GCA_029593785.1 Cabassous unicinctus
GCCGGCAGCTGTCTTGCTCTAACACATGGCAATGGACTGTGGTGAGAGAAGAAACATAATGTTTTTTGGCCTGGTATCTGTGGACTTCTTCTTCTTCTTTATAAATACCCTTTATAAAGACCAACCCATTTTTGGTGTTTCACATTAGCACCCCTTTGGCTGACTAATACACCACCTATACCCCCTATTGTCCCTTAGTATTGAAAAAAATTTTCTTGCCAGTCCTGCAAAATACTATAATATTATTGTTAACTATTGTCCATAAGTTACATTAGTTGTAATTTTCCATATATTACCATATTCTTAGCACTTTGTGAAAGAAGAGTATTCTTATATTTATACTATTAACCACAATCTTCATCCACCACTAAAATCATTGTTATACATCCCTAGATTATTCTCTAGTTTCTTTCCAATAAACATTTACTTCCCCAGAAATGAATAATAGTCATTCTAGTGGGTGAGAAATAGAGGTTTTTTGTTTCACTTTTAATGGATAATGTTGATATTTATGAAATATTATTCTGGCACTTCTACATGCTTCTATGATTTTTATTCTTTGTGGTTCTATTAATGGGATAATTTACATCTTGTGATTTGGAATGTTAAACCACTCATATATTTTAGTGTATCTTATTTGGTATTGATGTCTTATATTTTCATGAATGGCTGAATTCTGTCTTTTCCTTCAAATATTTTTATCTCTATTTATGAAATATATGGTTTGTAATGATCTTTTCATATAATGCCCTCTTCTGATTGTGACCTCAATGATATGCTGGTCTCATCAAAGAAACTGAAACATGCTGTTTTCTTCCTGTTTCAGAGTTTGTGTAAATCAGGTGTTTTTTCTCCCTTAAATGGAATATTTTTTCATTGTCAGAATCTGAGACTATAGTTTTCTTTGTGTGATGTTTTTGGTGGGTTCTGGCAGGTTGTTTTAATTTTTTAAATAATGGCTTCAATTTTTTTACAGGAATTTCCAATATTTCATGGTTTGTGTGTGTATGCATGTCTGTGTATCAGGTTTTCAGACTTGGTGCCTTTTGATCTCTGTAGTCCAACTTTGTAGGCCTCAGTATTTCATACATTTCTTTGTTTCCTGTTGGTGTCTGTAGGCTATGTAGAGAATGTGTCTGTTTTTGATTCTTAATTTGGTTAATTTTCCCTTATAATCAGTTTTATCTGGTGTTATTAATTTTACTAATATATTTGAAAATAGGATTATAACAATTTGTTTCTATGATATGCTTATTTTCTATTTCATTCATTTCTGCTCTTTTTAGTATTGACTTCTTTCTATGATCTTTCTTTTCTAATTTTTATTACTTTTTTATTTTAAAGAAGCTTTAGATTACATAAATGTTACATTAAAAATATGTGGGAAATCTATATGCCCCATTCCCTCTCCCTCCCGCACTCCTACATCAAAAACATCACTCATTAGTGTGGTACATTTGTTATAATTGATGAACAAAAATTGAAGCATTGGTACTAACTATGGATTACAGTTTATATTATAGTGTATACATTGTCCTGCACAATTTTGTAGGTTATAACAAAATATACAATGGCCTGTATCTATCACTGCAATGTCATACAGGACAACACCAATGTCCCATAAATGTCCCCATATTATATCCATTCTTTCCTCTCCCATCCCTTAGAACCTCTGGTGGCCACTACCTTTATATCAATTCTACCATTGCTAGAATAATAATGTCATAATAGAGTAAGTATGCTTTAGTCAATTGTTCATTCCTCAATCTTGAGGACCTTAGGATGGTGATGTCTACTTTGTTTCTAATTGAGAAGGCATTTAGATCCCAAGGGACAGATGGATGGAACTATCTTGCGGATACTCTCTGTTCCTTGGGATGGGCATTATCCATCATCATCTCCTTGTTAGTTGCCCTGGGCAAATCCAATGAACTGGAGAGTAGGTATTGCAACTCTGCTGAAATTCAGGGCTCAATTGGTACATGGGTGGATCAAAGATTTAAGTCTCTGGGATACATATTTATCAAGTATACTGCTAATTATAAGTTCAAGTAAAAGGGGCAGAAGAGCCAGGTGTAGAGAACCTATAAATGAGTCTAACTTTGTTACACTGGGGAACTTAAATTCCAAAATAAGGCCCACTGAGGGGGTGCTGCTTTCCTGAGCTATGTGACCTGAAAATTCTGCCTTCCATCTACCATCAGGAGTCAATTTAGCCAAGTTTTCTGACAGTTTAAAGCAAAGATCATCTTCCTTCAGTCTATATCATTATTTCTAACTAAGGCCTCATCAGAAATATTGTTAGCATCCATATTTTTGCCAACAGTTTCTTCAAAGCAATCTAGACTTTTCTATCATGAATCTCACAATTCCTACAGAAAATTCCCATTACTCATTTATAAAACTGCTCCAACATTTTTGATATTCTCATTTGCACATCTCACACTTCAGTACCAATTTATGTCTTAGTTTGCTAAAGGCTGCCAGTGCAAAAATGCCAGAAATGGATTAGCTCTTATATATATATATAGTATATATATTTTTTTATTTTAATTTTTTTTGTATTTTTTGAAGGTACTTAGATTATATAAATGTTACTCAAAAAATATAGGGATTCCCATATGCCCAGCTCACCATACCTCCCAAACCCTCCCACATAAACAACATCCTTCATTAGTGTGGCACATTCATTGCAATTGATAAATGCATCCTAGGACTTTGCCATTAAGCATGCACATTGTTCACATTGTAGACCACACTCTCTCCCACACAGGTCTGCATGTTATATGATGATATAAAATGACCTATATCTTTCATTGCAATATCACTCAGGACAATTCCCTAGTCCTGAAAAAGCCCCCATATTATACCTCTTTTTCCCTCTTCCTGACTTCAGCACCTCGAGTGGCCACTGTCTCCACAATAAGTTGATAGTAGAATATCAGTAATTCCACTCTAGTCCATAGTTCATCCCCCAAACATGGGAATTTTGAGATGTTGATGTCTACTCCACCTCTAATTGAGAGGGGACTTCAATCCTATACAGGTGATGTATGGGACTCCCTTGTTTGCAGTTGTAAGCTCTCTCATTTCCTTGGCGTGTTGGTTGTCCATCCTCACCTCCTTGTGTTTTTAGTTCTTAAAAAGGAAGCAAAGGTGATTGATTTTCAATCTTTCTTCTTTTCTAAAATGTTCCTTTGAGGTTTGCCAAAAAAACTGCTGCTGCAAATAGAAAGAAGTCTATTCTTCTATTTCTATTGCAACAATTCCCAAGAATTGGGCATCACCAAGTGAAAGCAGGTGTTCCAAGGTGTTCAGTGGGCATTGAGAATTTATATTAAAAACAAAAACCCAGTGAGGGTGGCAGTTGTCAGGTGAGTTCTGTTCTTAGCAGCATATTGTAACAGGGTAACAGAAGGAAACTTACCTGAAACTGATGAACCAGCTGCTGTGTGAGAACAACCCTCCCCCTCACTGTGATGGGATTGCACCTGGAGGCAGGTGTCCATATGCCCTGGAAAAGGAACCCAGAGGCTGAGGTAGGTTCATCAGCTTATCCTTTCCTGTGACAATTCCACATGGAAATCATTTATCTTCAGAGTCCGGGCAAAACTTGTCACAATACTGGAATTGGTATTCCACAGGCAGCTTCTGAGCTTGGATAGCAGTTCAGTACAGATGCCCAGAACATGCTTTAACCCTGATCTGGTAGTTTCCTGAGCACCAGAGGCCTACTTCACCACTGGAAATGATATCCTTTGCCTTTGCCTCCAAATCCACTAGTAGACTTTAATCACTACATTCAAAGACAGATATTCTAAAAGCTAGAAACAGAAATGAATGACATAGAAAAATAAGCATATCATAGAAACATATCCTGCTTTTAAGAGAACTTCAGAGTTCTCTCCACTAAAGGGCTTTCTCACTTACTCTATCATATGGTTAGAAGTTTTAGTTCACTGTGACTAATAGCCAGATGATTGCAAAATTAAACAAACAGGGTCGTGAGGTCTCAAAAGCAAATTAACATGTATGGAAGAATTAAGTTGATTCCATCTATTGAAGCTAAGAAAACACAAAAATAGACGAATAACTAGGGGATTAGGTGAGGGAGCTAACCGTACACTTTTACACCAGATATAATCTATACTATATAAAAAGTGTCTCTAAAGAAAACATGAAAAACAGACACAGCAATAGACCAGCACAGCCATGGAAAAGAATAAAGAGTCTCAAAATAATCTGAACTCTTTATGGAAATTTAGTATATGATAAAGATATCCCACATTTTTTGGGAAAAATAGGCTTTTAAATAAATTGTGTAAGGAAAACTAGATAGCCATTTTGAAAAAAACAACAAACTCTAAGTTGATCAGAGATATAAATGTGAAAACTGAAACCATACAAGAACTAGAAGAAAACTTGAGGGTGGAGAAGTCTTTTATAGCTGTCCTTAAAAAAATCTGATGCAAGAGGTAGGTAGTCCTGCTAGGAGGTAAGTGACAAAATGCTGGCCTGAGGTACTGCAGGCTTTCCACTGCAGTGGGGTCTTAATTAATGGACAGCATCAAACCTTCTAAAGGTTCTAGAGGTAAAGAATAAACCTAAGGATGTAGTTAAAGAATAAACTTAACTACAGTTGGTTACATTATTCAGTGTCCCATGGGCAGGTAACATACAAGTCCTCTGGTCTTTCAAAAGTTATGTATCCATGTATTAAAGTACTACAAGCATCAACCTACAATCACCTATAAAGACAAGCCACACAAAAAAAGGGATTTAAAAAACCCACATAAAACACCTAAAAGAACAGGTCTCTGGATTGAAGTGATCCACATCCAGTTGAGGAAATTAGACTTATGTGAGCATGTAAAAAAATAAACAAGATAAATAAAAAAAAAGAAAAGTTCTGATGTAATTAAAGAATGGATTATTTAAATAATACATAAAATATTTTAAATTTTTGAAAAAGATTTATTTATTTATTTCTCCCCTCTCATTGTTTTGTGCTCATTGTATGCTCTCTGTGTGTTCTTCTGTGTCTGCTTGTCTCCTCTTTAGGTGGCACTGAGAAATGATCCTGGGACCTTCTGGAGTGGAGAGAGGCTGCTCAATCTCTTGTGCCACCTCAGCTCCCTGATTGCTGCATCTCTCATTATCTCTCGTGTGTGTCTTTGTTTTGTCATCTTGCTGTGCCAGCTCTCTGTGTGGGCTAGCACTCTTAGTGGGCCAGCATCCACTTGGGCCAGCTTTCTGCTTGGGCCAGCTCACCACATGGGGCAGCTTGCTTTACACCAGGAGGTCCTGGAAACTGAACCCTGGATCTCCTATATGGTAGATGGGAACCCAATCACTTGAGCCTCATCTGCTTCCTATTTTTAATTTTTAAACAAATTTTATTGATACATAAAAATATTTTGATGAGCAAAAAAGTCAGCATGAACGAAGTCAAAATGCAATTAAAAATTTAGAGGCAAGTAAAAAGTAAAAAGAAAATTCTTATATTAAAATATACTTAATTTTATTCCTAATACAGGAGATGGCAAGGCTGTGGGAAAAAAGGCACCCTGACACATTGCTGGTGGGAATGCAATAATAGTGCAACAGTGGGGAGAGGGATCTGACAAAATTCTATATGCATTAATTTTTTGACCCATTCAAGAAACTATAGGAATTTAGCCTGAAACTATACCTCAAATAATATGAGAATGCATGCACATAAAGTTATTTGGACCAGAATTGTATGTGTGCATAATTCATGTACACAATGTTGTTTATAGCAAAACATGTGTGTGTGCACATAAAGGGGTGGTGTGAAGGGCAGATCCTGATGTAGAAGGGGGCCTTCTGTTCTCAAAATGGGCAGAGCCAGGAGGTCCCTTCATCCCAATTCCTGTCTCCATTTCTTTCTCTTGTCCCCCTTGGGCTTATTAGTTATATCATGAATAAATGAACAGATAAATGTCTGAGATTTGTTCTGTTATTGTTACTGTTGTTGTCATTGACCTTTTGGTTACTCACCGTCAAGGATGTTACCCATAATCACTGTGGTTATTTATTATCATCTTCCTTGTCCTCATTCTGAAAAACCAAAAATTCTCCGGTGATCCAAGACCATATTTCTTATCTTATTATTGTCATCAATGTTTCTTAGCACATTGTCATTTGCACTGAGACACCAAATAAAATAAATTTTCTGGTAATCCAAGGTGAGGGTATGATATTCTGAAGAGGATGACCATGCCCCTCCCCTGCCACATGCCAGGGGTATTTGGGAGCTCACCTCTGGACTGTGATTGGTTTCACTTCTGCAATCTGCCTGTCATTTCGACCCATTTCCTGAATGAATGGTAAACTTTGTTTCCAGAAAAGGAAATCAAAGGAAAACACGCATACCTGGCCCTTCACCCCACCCCTGAGCTTTGGCCCATTTTCTGAGTGCTGCCCCCACTACCCTGGAACCTGAAACTGGCCCAAGTTGGCTAGACAGACAGTTCTGAAGGAGGTAGTCTGTGTCCCACCATTGTTCTGGTGTTCCCCCAAGACATTCTCTAAATCCACCCCCACCCCATTCCCCACTCACTGTCTGTCCTCGCTGGCTGTTGGGTGCCCCCTGCCAGCTGCTTTTATATGGGCCTGCAAGGTTGAGTCTCTGAGGTGTCCTCAGAGTGGGTGGGGCCCAGGTAGGGGGGGTGCTTTGTCTTCAACATGGGTGGGTTTGGGGCCTGCTGGGGTTAAGGAAGGGGTGGAGCCCTGGAGACACAGTTTCAGTGGGGGTGTGGTAAGGGACTGAGTGAAGGGGTGGGGCAAAGCAGGCCTCCTGGGCAGCCCCCACATCAGACCAGTCCTACCACACTGTATCCCCAGTTCCCTCTTCCTCTTTAGGAACCATCCCTCCTTACAATCTGGTGACAGTTGTAAATCATGCCACTGTGAACATTGGTGCCAACTCCACACTTAGCTTCCTGAGGTAACATCATGCTGTCTTCCACAACCCTCTCAGATGTCACCCACTATCTTGCTTCAACACATGGCAACAGAGCTTACTAAAGAAGTAACCTTGAGTTGGACTCTTTAGGGCCTTGTAATTGTATGGTTTTACCCCAAATAAATACTCTTTGTAAAAGCCAACAGATTTCTGGTACTTTGCTTCAGCACCACTTTGGCTGACTAATATGATAGTCTTCTCACAGAATGCCCAAAAAGTGCCAAAATTGGTGATTTAGGAAGCATAGGAAACAGTATAGATACTGTTGGTATCTATTTGCCTAGCAACTCAGACTGGTGAGTAAGTGGCAAGATGAGTTAAACAAAATTAGCAAGCAGGTAGTAAGATAGCTGTGTGATATGGCTTTCTATTTCTTTTGAGTATCTCAAAATGAATAATATAATTTATCTTTCATTCCCTTAATTCCCAAAATGAAGAATATAATTTATCTTTCATTCCCTTAAAGAGAAAATGCAAATGTATGTGGCTTCCTAATATTGACACTGGCCACTGAAAATGTTTAATTCAGCTGAAGGATACAGATCTAGTGGGAACCACAAGTTACAGCAGTCTTCCTTGTGTCTGAAACAGTACAGGATCCCTATAGACAAAAGTAGATATACCAGAATGAAAACTGTGGTGATCTGTGGGGTGGGAGTGGCAGGGTTTGGGGGTTGGGCAGGACAAGGGAAGGACAGGTTGGTGCACAACCTCCCAGCAGCAGGCCCTGTCAGACCAGGTTCACTGGACCCGATCCAGTTCCCTCTCATTCTTTTGGATCCTTCTCTCTTTAAATCGGGTGTTTGCCGTAAATCATGCCACTGTGACCATGGGTGCAACTCAAGACTTAGTTTCCTGAGGAACTGCTAAACTGTCTTCCACAGCAGCAGCAACGGTCTGCACCATTTTACAATCCCACATGCAGTGAATGAGTGTTCCTCTGCCTTTCTCCATATCCTCTACAACACTTGGTTTCTAAAATATATTTCTTATTTTTATTTTTTGTACTTTTATTGACAAGGTATATTAAAAACAAACAAACAAACAAACAACACACACACAGGCACACACACACCAGGCATTTTACCGGATTACACATGCAGATGCTCATAAAAAGTTCCCTCAATTTATTTTGTTTTAGTATACCTCTTGCCCATGGTATCAAAAATATCCCAGTCTTGTTGATAGTATCAGCTTAAAATAGAGGTTTGGAGACATGACCTGCAACACAGCTTGCAACATAGTTGGTGAACAGAAAGACACATGGCTCAATGATAATTTTTTTAAAATCTGTAAATTTTTGCATCAAGTACCCACCAAATGATGTGATATCATGACAAATGAAAAGAGATTTAAAATGAAGATGATTACATAGAAATACATGGGTTTGTTGTCTTCTCACAGGATGCACAAGGTGCCAACATGGGAGATTTAACAAGCTCCTTTTCAATTTGAAGATATTTCACTTAACAATTCTAACTGGTGAAGAAGCTGCAAGATGAACTAAAAAAATCAGCAAGCCAGTAGTCATACCTGTGTGATAAGGTTTTCTATTTCTTTTCAATAGCTCTAAGTAGCATGAAATGAAAAAAAATGTTTTATCTTTTTTTCTGTTAAAGAGAAAATGCGAAGCTACATGTCTTCTTAACATTGACAGGGCCAATGCAAATGTTTAATTCAGCCAAGAGATACAGATCTAGTAGGAACCACAGGATACAAATATCCTTGAGTCTGAAACAGTATACAATCTTATCAGCAATAGAAGATGGTATCCAAAAGTAAGTACTTGCACTCATCTGTGTTGGTTCCACACTAGAATATGTCCAAGTGGATTCCAGAGATGTTTATAGATACGTGAGGAAGACCCTGGTTTTTAAGTCTGTCAGCAAAATATCCCATCTTGCTTCTAAGCCCTATCACACACCTTGAAAAATAATCAGAGAAGGATATTCCCCTGATGGACACATTTTCAAGAAAGCAATTATCCCATATGCACAAATTTAATAAGTGAGGGCTGTATTTCAGCTTCACTGGCTGCCCTGCAACATAATTCTTATGCCTTCAGCCAGAAATGTGCTGCTGGAGTTGAATTTGTGAATTAAAGTGGACATCACAGATTTCACAATGAAATGTCCAGTTCTGTAGTCCTGGCACTTTATGGCCATTCTACATCTGTAATCTTGATCTGGGTCTAGGATAGGACTTAATTGGGCCAAATCTGTGACTGAGCTTCAACCATGGTCTTGTGTTTGGATCCTGTATTGTGTGACTCTAGCTGTGACAGAGAGTTCACAGCCAGTTTGCAAAGTGAATGGTAAGTGATTTGGGGGGCGGTGGTTAGGGGTGGTGGAGCACTTTTTCTTCTTCTGGTTCACAAATAGCATCAGGAGCTCCATTTGTGCTCTTGGAAAGAGAAGTGGCTGCTACCAGTGGTGGCAGGGGTGTTGTGCCAGATTAAAGGAGAAAGTAACTCCTTCTTGAGCATGATGGTTGACTACTGGTGCTGGTGGCTTTTACATTCCCTTTATCCTCTGATCCGTCAGAGCTGTTGCCTGTGATTGAGGTGATGCTGCAGCTGGGATTAGCCTTTGTGCTGTCTTGGCAAGAAACCATTTTTGGCTTATTTTTGTTGCCTCTAGCTTAGCATTTTTATTCCCTTTGTGATGGACATTTGCCTGGTTATCCAGGTTAAAGCAAAGCTGACAGACATGACAAGAAGTAAATTATTTCTTCTCTTGGGGAATGGACAATCCAAATGGGTGATTGAGGACTGCTTTTTGCACAGCATCTATCCCTTCAAGGGGCTCGGCCTGTGAGACAACAGCTCTCCCTCTGAAGACAATGGAGGGCCTCACTTGTCATTGTCCTTGTTTTCATCTCAGCCATTCTAGGGGGTGTGAAATGGTAGGTTTTGTTTTGTTTTACTTTTAATGATTGTATTGAATTTTATCAAATGCTTTTCCTTGGACCTCTTCTAGATGATCCTATGAAATTTCCTCCTTTGTGGTTCTGTTCATGGGATCATCTGCCTCTTGTGATTGAGAATATTAAACAACCCTTGTCTATTTTAATCAATCCTACTTGGTATTGGTGTGATCCATGGGTAAGATGGTATCCATGAGTAAGCACTTGTGCTCATCTGTGGAGGCTCCATACTAGAATATGTTTGAGTAGATTCCGGAGATTTTGCAGATGTGTGAGGAAGACCCTGGTTTTCAAGTCTGTCAGAAAAATATCCCATGTTTCCTGTAAGCCCAATCCCATGCCTGGAAAAATAGTCAGAGCATGATTCCCCCTTGACCAACATAGTTTCAGGAAAATAAGGACGTGTGCATACCCAGCCCACCTGAGCCTTGGCCTGATTCCCATGTCCCTCAGTCCTTCTCATTCACTCCTTCTCTCCATGCACTGGCCTCTGCTGGCCTCCACAAACCTGCAAGTGCAAAATCTTTCCATTTTGGCACCAAGGCCCTCTCCCATGCCACCCCCACCCCAGAACCTGGAACTGTCCCCAACAGACCCAAGATGGGAGCCTGTGTCCCACCAGGTGGTCATCCCTGCTACTGCCCAGTGGTCCCCCAAGATGTTCTCCATGTTCTGCCCATCACCTCCACCCTACTCAGTGGCAGATGTATTCAGGCCATGTCAGGAAGTCCTGCAGTGGAGGAGGGGAGAGCCAGTTCTCTATGCTGGTTGTCAGGCACTACACAGTGAACACTTTTATATGGGCCTGCAAAGTCAATCCTCTTGAGTGGGTGAGTCCCAGTTAGGGGAAGAGGGAGGCTTTGTCTTTGGTTTGAGTGGGATTTGGGCCTACTGGGGTTGGGGGAGGGTCTTGGTGGCCAGGGTGAGGAGGTGAGTCATGCTTGCAGGACTGGGAGTTGGTGCTAGGGTGAGACTTCATCATGCCTGGCCAGGGGTGGGGGTTGGGCAGGATGAGGGTAGGCCCCACATCAGACCATGCTGACCAGACCTAGTTCCCTCTCCCTCTTTTAGGAACCAAACCAACTTACCTCAGGTGGTGGTTTTCAATTATGCCCCTGGGACTATGGGTGAAACTCTATACTTTAGCTTCCTGAGGAACCCCAAACTGTATTCTGCAGCCATACCCTGTGCCATTTTACTGTCTTACCAGCAGTGCATGAGCATTCTTATGTTTGCCTCCACATCCTCACCAATACTTCTCATTTTGTGTTGTTTTAATCTTAGCCCTTCTAGCGGGTTTGAAGTGAATATGGTTTGTGTGTGTGTGTGTGTATTTACCCCCTTAATTTTTCTTTTTTTAATACTTATTTTATTTATCTCCTCTGCCCCATTGTTTGCAGTCATTGTTTGCTCTCTGTGTCCAGTTGCTATGTGTGCTTTGTGTCTGCTAGTCTTCTCTTTAGGAGACACTGGGAACTGAACTCTGTACCTCCCATGTGGAAGAGAAGCACTCAATCACCTGAGACATCTCAGCTCCCTGGTTTGTTGTGTCTCTCATTGTTTTTCCTCTTTGTGTCTCTTTTGTTGCATCATCTTGCTGTGTCATCTTGCCATGCTTGCATGTTGTGTCAGCTCACGTTCTCCAGGAAGCACCAAGAACCAAACCTAGGACCTCCCATGTGGTAGACCAGAGCCCAATTTCTTGAGCCACATCTGCTTCCCTACCCTATTACTTTTAATGAAAAAAATGCTGCAACCTGAATTTTCAGACTTGGTGTCTCGTGAGTGTTGTGGTCCAATGTTGTAGGCCTCAGTATTTCATATAATCCTTCATGTCCTATTGGTGGTTGCAGGCTGTTATGTGGTCTCTATGCTATTCTGGTCCATGCTGGGTCCACTTGTCACAATGGGCATTACCTGTGTTGTGTCAAAGCCAGTAGCAGTGAGTGGAATAAAATGGATGATGCAAATGTCTTGGCCTGGGACCTTACTTCTGTCCAGAGCCAGCAAGCTTATGTCCTTTTCTACATGCAGAAGAGAGAATTGCAAAGAAACCTTGAGATTGTGCCTCTAGGGGTAGAACCAACAACCATTAAAGCAGAAGACACAGATGAGGGAGTGACAAAGACATTGCCTGAAGGCAAACCTGGATCAGAGTCTGTGAATCAGAGGAGCACATGCAAGAGACAACCACTCAAGAAATCACCTTGTATGAGTGGAAATTACTCCAAGAACAAAAGCAATCAGAGCCAGTATTCCACCTCAAGAAGCTCAAATGCCCTGCTTTCAAATGCTGTAGTGATTCACAAGCCAAAACACAGATATGAGGTAGAAAAAAATCACTACGAATGGAAAAAGCCCATGCCAAACAACCCAGCCAAGGGCATTCTACATCAAGTGGTGACAGACTTTGCCAAAACTCCTTGCTCAGATTAGGGGGTCAGAGGGAGCAGGAAGAAGAAGGGCAAGAGGGCACTCAATGTGTTGCAGCAGTCTCAGTCCAAATTTTGCCACACACTTGCACTCATGCACAGATATGTTGTTGTGTGTGTGTGCAAATGCACACTCAGACACAGTGAGACACACACACACACACACACACACATGAATTCTCACATGTTGGGGCCTGATAAAAAGAAGTTAGATTCAGCTGTGAATGCTGGTGCCCTCAGCCCCTCCACGCATTCATTCAGTCAAGGGGTTGGAGTTGATTAGTAGACACCACTGATGGAAAGGCAGCAGGGTGAGACAAAGCAGGGCTGATGTGATTTACAGTGACCTGAGCTCCTCATGAGACTCCATTTTGTGATCACTTCAGGCAGGGCCCCAGACACCCAACCTGGAAGGAGTGGGGGATCGGTGAATGAGAAGACACATCTGTGTCTCCTATCACAGGAAGGGTGGTTTCTTGAGGTCTGGTGCATCAAGCTACCATTCATATCTCTAGAGGAATCTTTTCCTCCAGACTGGTCCAAGAAGATCCCACCTTCATTGCCTGTAGTCATCTGCTCCTCATTTGGGTGTCCCCTGGTACAATGAAGATTAAATGATACAGAAACTCCATCAGTTGGTTCCTGACAACCAGCACCAAGTTCAGTGGGATAGATCTGTGTCACATTGAGGAAAAGCACACTTCTTACCCCACACTGGCCCAGCTTCACCATGACTCCCCTCAGACTACACAGATGAGGGCAGTGGAAATGAGGTGTGTGTGGCATGTAGGGGCCCAACCTGAGGTACCACAGAAAAACCAGTCCAGTTACCCATACCACAGGGAGACTCAGAAAAGTTCCCTCTAGCACCACCTGACTCCAGGCCCCCACAATGATTGCTGCTTGGCCACTGACACCATCCCATAGCCTCACCAACCTAACAGCTCTGAGTATGTTGAGTGGGATGTGAAGAGATTTGGGGTCCTGAAGGTCATATGACTGAGGCCCAGGTAGCAATGTGGGCAGTCATGGCATGACCTTCAATGTCCATGAACATTGATGTCCAAGGTTCATCTAGCAGGGTTGAAGGAGACTGTATTGAGCTTTTCCACCTCTGCATGGGGACTCACTGCAGTGAATGCCCTAGAGAGAGTGGCCATCATCCATACATGTTTCTGCTGCCATTCTTTCCAGGGAATGGCTTTGGCACTGACACCCTGCAATTGCCCAGGTGACCCTGCCTTCATTGCTCACCTCCTGGAATGCAGTCATATTAGGTGGCAAGATCCCATCCCAGGCAACTGTAGCTGGTGATTCTGGAATACAAAATAAGGCAACCTTCAGTTAGCTCCAGGCAAATGACATGCATGTCTCCTGGAGGGATATGGGCTGCGGCGAGATGAGTCTGTGCCGTGTGCACCCTGGATGCTCTGCTTCATCCCAGTAGACCCTGGTCTGCATTTCCTGGCTTGGTCTGTTGAAGGAAATCCAGGAAGGACACTGACTTTCCTATGTGATGTTTCTGAGCCAACAAAGCCTTGTACTGATTGCTGGAGGTGGACAAACTTGGAAATTTCAGAAACACATATGAAGACATCTTGCAAGGCATGTCCCACTGCCAGGTGGCAGCCCTCCATCATGCCTCCCTGCCTTATGTGGCCTGTTTACAGGTCAGGGGAGAGGACTAATTTTCAGGTTCATCATTCACATATGGAAGGACACAAAACACTCAGTCCCTGTGGGGACCACTTCAGACATCCTGTGGTGCTTGGGTGGCAGTCAGTTTCCTGGAACCAGGAGTTGGAAGCTTTCTGTTGACTCAGAAATCTGGAGGGGGGTGAGTTTGGTGTATGTATGTGTATATATGAAGCTGTGTAATTGAGTTCAGTCAATTGAGCCCTCCTCATGGGTATAGAAAATTCATCCTAGGATTTATAAAATAAAAAATTAAAACAGTAACAGCAATATTAATGGTAATGATAAACAACAAGCACAATGGCAGAAATAATAATCATATTGCTAATACACTTAAGGAGGTAGGACAATTGAGCAGATACCCTGAATGAATGATTCTGGATAGATGACACTTCCCAGGGTGACTAGGGTTCCTTATGGTGATTACAAATAAAATTCCAGAAAATATAGAAATTCCTAGGGACACAAATTCAAGTAGCACATATTGGGACCAGTGGGTAGGAGGATTGGTGTGTTAATAATCAATTGCATTAGGGTTTCCCTTTTGGTGAGATTGTAAGCTTTTAGAAATGGAAGCTGGTGCAGGTACTGCAAAAATGTGAATAGCAGTGAACTCACAGAATGGTAGGTTTGGGAGCTGTGCAGAAAGGAAAGTTTATGTTGTTGATATGTTTCTACAATTGGAAAAATAGAATGAGCAACTGAAGACACAAAAATATGTAAAGGCACTACAAGACTTGGGGAGGATGGCCAGAGGAGAGAATGCAATGTTGAAATGCCTATTATTGAGATATGTGGAGAAATTGGCATATAGATGTAAAACCATCTATGTTAATTTGCTTGAAGTTGAAAATAGAAATTAAGGTGGTTGCCTAACTGAATATCATTCTTTTGATGAAATGCTGGCAGAAGTATCAATTCCTTAAGTTCAAATATGTATATATCCTGCACTTAAATATTCACAAAATAAATTAGTTGAGAGATAAATTGCCAAAATGGACAGATATTCCATGATTCTGTTTCTTGCAGGTATTTAGATTATGCAAATTGATAGGGAATTGTCTAAAGAGCAAGTTACCAGGGGCAGGGGTCAGGGGAATTGAGGAATAATGTATAAGTTGTGTAGGATTTCTTTTTGGAATGAAGGCAATATTGTAGGAATGGATGGTGTTTAATGTAGTGCAACTTTGTGAATATGATTAATCTTCCAGAAGTGTAAGTTCATGGGTGGCTGGCATGGGAATCTTTAGGTTTTGAAAGGAAGCTGACAAGGATATTAATGGTACATCTGAAAAAAATTTAAATGTATTTAAGACCAATGCAAATTTCTTAATCTAGATAGGCATACTTAAGGTATTTGCATCAGGGAATATATTTGTTTCTGGGAAACCTACAAAGAAGGAAAATTTTCAAGAAACATAAAGTATTCAAACTTCCTTCAATCAACAAAAGATAGATAGATAGATAGACAGTATAGAAAGATGGAACCAATATATGAATGTCAAGCAAAATGATGGCAAAAAAAATCATCAAGACTTTTTATGATTAACCCGTCCAGTGCCAAGCATAAAGTGGTATTTTGAGTATGTGCATCTATCACAGCGTAAGCAGAGCCCAGCCCATAGTTAAGTGTATGTTCCTGCAAGGATACACTTCTTGACTTCAAGGTCTACTGGCATCAGTTTGATTTGTCAACAGTGTGTGGAGTCTTCCCCCAGGGAATCTGCAGTTCTCTCTTTTTGGTAGATAGAACAGTTCTTCTTGGCATTGTGTGCTTCAAAAGGTGCAAGAGGATTATGTCTAAATTCAGCCCATCTCTGCATACTGCTGCCCCCAATATCCATTCATTTCATGGGCCCAGGTAGACAATTCAAGTGAGCACACCAGTATATCTACTCATGGGTTTCAATCACCTTTCTATTCTATAAGAAGTTTCAGGAAGCAGATGTGGCTCAAGTAATTGGGCTCTCATCTACCATATGGGAGGCCCTGGGTTCAATTCCTGGGGCCTCCTGGTGAAGGCAAGCTGGCCCACATGGCATGGAGAGCTGATGGCCTGCATTGCATAGAGAGCTGACAGCCCACACAGTGTGGAGAGCTGATAACCCATGCAGCATGGAGAGCTAGCACAAGATGATGCAAAAGAGGGAGACAAGCAGACAAAGAAAAACACACAGCAAATGGACACAGTGAGCACAAGTGGCAAGGGGGTGATAAATAAATAAATAAAATAAATCTTAAAAAAAAAAGAAGTTTCTTCCAATGGGCATTGACATATCTCACTCTAATGCATGCCTCAAATTCCCATGGTGATTCCCATAGAACCATGCCCCATAGGGGCATTTTTAAAATTATAAGATATTAGGTATGATTATAGCAACACAAAAACACTTGGAAGACTGAAAAGCAGAAATTCTTATTGTGTAACTCCAAAAAGAGAAGGCTGCCCCACAGGACCACACAGGGTTTGCAGCTAAGGAAAGGATAAACACAAGCTGAAGCCATGGGAGGCAGTTAAGTATAACCGGCAAGGTAAGGTTAGCTAGGATTTAAGGGCTTTCTGTATTGGCTAATCTGAATAAATCTGTGGGCTCTGGGACATAGGGGATGTAGTACCTAATTATTTAGAAGCTTGTCCATAATTAGCTGCTCAAGAGAAGGAGCTGACAGGCCTCTATCCAGGGCCTCAAAACTGAGTCAAGATGGCATTTCAAAGAAACTATGTTACAAATAAACTCCAATGCTTGACCTCAGTTTTGAGCTTGATTACTTGGGATATTTGAGAGGCCTAAATAGGAGACTTCCAAAGAGTAGGTCATAAACTGTCCTAAATGGCATAGAAGATATTTTATTATGGCAGTCAAAGAGTAGAAACCAAGTAGAAACACGAGAAGTTCCTCAAGGCTGGCATGAGAAGGACTCCCCAATTGTTTGGCATTAACCAGGAGTGAAAAATCAGGTATGGAAAGGACTTCTATTAATATTTTCATTGAGTTATGGAGTGTGCTAAAGATGTGGTTTATGCTTTCTATGGTGAATGATTTTGTGATGCAGGCTTTTAGAGTGGCCTCTTGTCCAATGCCATTAAATCACATAAAACAATTATTAACATTACAAACACCTCCTTGATTATGTAATACTTAATCAAGGGCCAGTCTATTTTCAAAAACCATTTTTGCAAGGTTTATCTGCCCTTTATTAAGCAGATACAATATTTTTTATCTTTTAGAAATATGAAATACTAGAGTAGATATCTCTAATTAGATGTCAGTGATTTGTAATAGCTGGGTTGGAGCAATGGTCCCTGCAGCCATTCCAGCAAGTCTTAAATGGATTGCAAGTACCAGTATTATAGGTATGACTATGGCATCTCAATAATGTTTTGCTGATGGATGAGCTCCCTTGTTTTTTGGGCCACAATTATGTTTCTAGGACATCATCTTTAGATTGGAAAATTATACCTCACCTTAGGTAACTGAGAATCACTAAAGAACAGGACTGGAGGAAGACAGTGACTTCTGTTAAGCATAGAGTGAGAGTGTGGTGTTGCCCATTAGGTCACTCACAGGTGTTACATATTGAAGAAACATGATAACAATCACCAGTGACCATGAAGGGCAAGCAGTCCAGATACAGGGGAAGTGGCAGTTTGGAAGAGGTTTTAATTTCTCAATATTTTCCATCTCTGTGCCAGATATGAGCTGAATAAAGGTTTGAAAACAGGACAATTACAAATCCAGCAGTTATGGTTAGTCAATGCATAAGAGACTAGTTCAGTTAATGTATGCATAGATTGGACATCTGTGTAAATATCCAAGGGGCTGGGGTGATGAATTTGGCTTTAATTTGCCATGTAGTCTTTTAGAGGGCAAGAGGGACAGGCCTTGTTAGGGTGCTAGAGACTGAGGAGAGGATATAGATGATGAATAATGACAAAGGGGGAGGAAAAGAGATTGGAGGGCAATAAATAGATAGCGCATTAGGTAGCCAGCAGAATTCTCCTGTTCTACCTAAGAGAAAACATAGCATGGATACCTCAGTAAGGCCACCCTTTAGGCAAGAGAATCATATTAATAGGAACTATAATCTTGGAGGCACTGCAGAGTTATTCGACCAGGTCCCACAGGCAGTCAACATGGTAAAAATTAATATTACAATCATGAGGGGCATACATTAAATTACAATTTTACAAGTATCACCAAGCAAATCTGGGTCACAGGGCAAGCAAACTACAGTGTCTGGAAAATCAGTCTGGTGGTCTAACATTTTAAAACAGGACTTAGTGTGACTAGTCACTGAAAAATTGAGGCTGTCTGGTGTCTTTCTTGGGTGGTGAGACTTTCCTAGTTCTGGTGTAGTTGGGACCCCTGACATTTGCTTAGGATGCAGGGGGCAGTAAACTCCAACAGTGAACTTGGGCTGGGGAACTATTGTCTGAGGTGATGTCATCTGTAGCAGTGAGCGTCTGAGCTAGGACAATGTCATCTGGGATTGTGGCAGGGGTATCCTTTCCAGATGGAGAATCTTTTGGATTGAAGATGGTCTTGTTTTTGTGGCTCTATGGCATTAAAATGAGGCTGAGCTGCATGTGGAATTTGAAGGCAATATTAGTTCAAGAGACTGACTTGCAGATATCTTTTAAATCAAGGGACTTTGTGGGTGCACACCTAGCAAGGATGATACTTCTGTAATTTGATCAAAATGCTGATTAGTGCAATTAAAGCACCAATTAATTTTAGTTGAATCTAAAAGCTCTCAAGAGTCCAAGACTTTGCCCAGATGAGAGGGATACTGTTGCAAATAGGTTTTAAATCATATGGCCTGATTTGGGTGACTGTTGCTAATAAAATACATTGTTTGGTAATTAAAATATTTGAAACTGAGGTTCAAGCTCCAGCATTAGCTTGTAGTCAGCTCCTCTAATTTATCTAATTATTATGGACCATTTGCCACAGTTGTTGGTTCAGTTGGTGCTAGATCAGCTAGGTCTTTGGCTACAGGGTTTGTCCTAGCAAAATTTTACCACATGTGCATCTCAGCATTTGCCATGTTTGGTTGAAGCAATGGCTTTTTTGAGAGGTTTGAGTCTCTGGATTGCAAACTGGTGAAAGCACCCATACCAATAACAACAAAATCAAAAGCCAACAGAATGGTGTGGACCTACACCCAATAGGCTTTTTCTTATTTTATATTTTTTTCCCCCAACCCTGGCATGAATTTTTACCAAGGAGGGGTTGTCTGGCTTCACCATGATGGGAGAGGGTTTTTGTTCCCTCATTATTTTCTAATGTGATTATCATTTACCAAGTGGAGTTGTTTATTTCCCTTCTTGGTGGTACAAACCTCAAAAGAATTGGCCCTGGAAAAATAACTTCAATTTACTAAGACATTGGTGGGGGGAAGATTAATCACCCATCTCTAATATCATGAAAAGTGTGGAGCATTTCTAAGTGGTGGAAATTTAAGGTTAAATGGGTCCCATATCAAATGGCTGCATAAGAGATGTTGCGACTCTATGATAACCTGTCATTAATGGGTCCCATGAAAGTATCTGCCCTCAATCTAGCCTCCAATCTTTATGAGTAGAGGGCAGAATAGAAAATCCTTATTCATGAGGAGAAATATTATTGAAAGAACTCATATACACAGAATCCTCATAAACATGAAGATGGGACATGCTCCCTTTAAATACAGAAAGGGCAATAGGAAGACTTGTAAAAACTAGTATGCCATGTAAGTCTTCCCAAAGGCCTGGAATCAAGAGAAATTAAAGCTTGGGCAAAAGTGAAACCCAAGCAACAAGAATCAATGGTGGAGGGGTGATGCCATTAACACAGTGACAAGACATCACCTGAAAAACTTCCACAGAGATTCAGCAAATTTAAGGAAAATTTCACTTGCTTAGAACTCTAGAGGATGATAGAGATTGGGGAAGTACTCCACAAATGCTGAATTGAAGAAAGAGGAAAATATCCAGTAGGAAACTTCTATCCTGGATGAGCTGGCCCTCTTCCCCTTTCTCTCACTGGATCCTAAGCACACCTTGGGAGTTCTCCAGAGGCAGCTAGCAGCCCAGGTTCTCTCACAGGGGATCAGACTTTAGAGGAAATCACAGCAGTGAGTTAGAACCCCACGCATATCCAGGCACAAAGAGCAAAATCCACAGAAATTTAGAGAAGAACAGGAGCCACTGGGGCATACAGTAAACAAAAGGGGCACTGTTTGGGGGAAGAAAAACTGAGGCAGAATGGTGGTGGCCAAGTGGTGCTCTCAATCTAGTTTCTGTTGGTTGGAATCCCTAAATGCAGAACAGACTCTTCTGGAGGGACCCACATTTCTGGATTGACCCTAGATTACACCCTGGAGCAGGATAACATAACAGGGAAGAATCCTGAAGCAAAAAAAAAGGCCTTAAAAAGAATAAAAGGGGGAGGATTAACCTGAACTGCTGTAAGACTGGAAGGTCCCAGAACTGAAAAGTGTAAGGAAAATGGTACATTGAATGAGGGAGAGAATTTAAACAAATTATAGGAGCTGGGGAGAAAATTGTACAAAAAACCCTAAACAAAACAGATCAAGATTGCTGGAGAAGGAATAGAGGAGAGGAACTTACAAGTTTTGACAGGTGGTTCTCAGGGTTCAGGTTCTGGGTGAAAGAGCACTTACATGAGATAGGAACTTACCTAAAATTCAGTTTGGTAATGTAGGGATTAGCATGAGGGACTCCATCTGGGGCCTATTTAGTTTATTTAATAAATTCTCCCATTTTGATCTGGCTCTCAGCCATTGAGAGTTGTGATAAAAATTTAAGGTTTTAAGCACTACTTTCAGTTACTGCCTAAGATCTTGGAGTTGTACTTGTAGGTTGTTTCATGTTATGATGTTGTCAGTTTTTCCTTGATCATCATTTTTATTCCATCCCAGACATAAAGAAATCATTTGCTGTGTCACAAATGGTTGGCAACACACATTCAAAACTCTTGAGACAAAAGAGTACACCAGGGAGACTATAATGAGTACTATGAGTGATAACTGCCCAAATGCCCACCTCATAGTATGCATATATGCTCCTAAGCCCAACCCTGATGATTTAAACCATGTGAAGTCAAAGTGATCACATCAGGCCATGAGGAAGGCCTTATCTGTTTAAGCCATGTGGCTTGTTTAATTATTTCATACAAAAGTGTCTCAATTTCTCCAGAAGTGTTTACCCAACTACAACAGATGGTGTTGGAAATGCCAAAAATGCCTCCTTGTTAAGCTAAGTAATCAAGTACAGAAATGCTATTGTCTAAAACAAGTCAACCTAATAAATCTAATGACTTGCTGTGTAGCTATAGCCCTTCCAGTAGATTCTGTAATTTCTCCTGTTGTAATTGATAGATTTCTAATCATGTTTTCATTTTCGTTTATCCCAAGCCAAGGTAGCAGAAATCAGCCAAAAGAGGTGAACCCAGAATCATTAGCTCCGTGGCTAAATATTGTTTTGCCTGAGAGTGTAGATTGAGGGGAGTAGCTCAGTGAGAAGTTTCAGATTGGCTATAAATTCCAAAGGGGCTGTGAGGAGGCCAAGTGCACAGACATTTACCAGCTGTAAAGGCAATTTACTGTTCAGGCCAATATCATATCAAAACCACCACAATACAAATATACCCTGGTTCAGCAATATACCTGTAGCCAAAGTGATGTTGTCTATAGGCCCATTATTAGGAATAATATCTGTCCTTATTATCCAAGAGTTTGTTTTCTCAGCAGTACAAATGAGGAGTTGCCCAAAATTTACCTGTGTTGTTAATCTTTTACAGAGCCAAGGCCTTAAATATGAAAGTGAATATGCATGGTTATGGTAATTTGTAGTTCATGGAGGTATGTAGAATTTTATAGTGAGGTCTCTGAGCTCTTCTATTATATCTGTTCAGTTCTCCAGACGAATTGTGGTTGTAGTGAGATCACAGTTCCAAGAAAGCTTAAAGAAGAGTAAAGAGGATATTTTATATGGAAAAAAAATGGTGCAGTTTGATCCAAAGATACTGAAAAATTGGGGATAAGAAAGAAATTTGTTATGGGTAGAAAAATGGGGTCCATTGCAATATGTATAGATTGGAGTTTATGGTGACAAATCCAACAGTCTCTGAGGTTACCTCCCTTTGGAATGTCCTGGGAAAAGTGGACAAACATGTTTTTCCAGGCCAGTGCAAGGACAAATCATAGGGATATACAAAGGATTTTAAGCATTGTAAGTGATAGTAATGTAAATTCTGTTGAGGACTTGATCTGTCACTTTGGGGTAAGTTGTGGCGGCCATCAACGGAGGTGCTTAGCTCTCGTTAAAACTGACTACGAGACAAGGTTCGTGGCTGGTCAAGAAGGGATTAAGGATACCCGACTTGTAGAGGAGAGCTAAGCACTTCAAGACTTGGAGCCTAATTTCACCCTGTTTATACTTTTACAAAGGCCATTTTTTAAGCTTCTTAAAAAATATATCTCATTGGGTGCTGGACTGGTTAGTTAATAATGGGCAACTGGACCCCCCCCTCCCTTTTTCTGCGGCAAAGCCGCTGGGTTAACCTAAGACAGGGGCCTGGCCAATTGCTGCCATGGTTTCTAACGACGGGTAAGACCCAGCTGCCGTTTAACACGTTTAACACGGTCCTGACCTAAAAAGGGCAATTGGGCAATTGGACCCCCCTCTCTCTCTCCAAATCTTGCAAATTTAACTGTACATATGATTTCGGTGTGATGCCATATCTTACAAATAACCCTGGTTAATTTAAGCCTATATAAAAAATAAATTTCTTTAGATCTTTGTAAGAATTTTAAAAAGTAAACTACAAGCAAGAAACTACTGCCTAAAAAATAGTTCAGGATCTTAATAACTCTGTAGCTAAAAACATAAAGTTTAACCACAAGTCTAGCATATCTAATCTTAGACATCAGAGCAAGAACTACTATGCCATAAGTTACTGTTCCTAAAAAGTTAACATCCTGTCACCATGGAACTGAAAGCGCTTATCTCAAGTCTATATAACGTCTACAACCTTACATAACTTCAAAGAGAATGCTTACGCTTGCCAAAAAATAGAATATAAAAACTGAGCTTATCTTACAATAAAGTCAGTCGCCAGTCGTCAGTCGCCAGTCGCCAGTCGTCAGTCGTCAATTCTCACTCAATCTGGTGTACAACTCATCACTCTCGCCGACTCCCTTAACCCACCTTCAGCCTGCTCCCTCATGCCTCGGCTGGACCGCGGCAGTAAGTAGTCTACCTTGTGATATTGTCTATTTTACTTCTTGGCTAGTTTGATTTTTAAGTCTCCGGAGTTCAACCAAGTCCAGGAGTGTGATGGAGCCTTTTATAGTTGAGTGTTGTCTACCCATGACTCAAGACCCTGTAATTATATTGCAATGTCATATTTTAAGAGTATTTTGTAGGGTTCCTTTTAATTAAGATCTAGGGCTGTCTTTTGTCTGTGTCATTTCCAGTAGACCCATTGTCCAAGTGTCAGCTTATGATTAACATGGTGCCTGTCATGTGGGTGAGGAAAGATGTCCTTTACATGTTGAAGACAATCTTTGGCACAATGCATTAGAGATTTGCAAATTGGGTCCTGTAATGGTGTGACAATAAGTTATCATTTCTAAAGATAGGTTTGCCAGTATGCCCACCATTTTTAATTGGCATACCAGAAGAAGAGAAGTACCCTCTTTGTTTCCACAGCATGCTGAAATCATGAATTGCACCAGAAGCACACCTGTTACCACTATAGATGCTAACAGAATTTCCTTCAGATAGAAAGCAGGCTTGGGTAAGAGCATATAATTCATCCTTTATGGCAGAGGAAACTTGTGGAAGGCCACCACATTCACTCAGTTCATAGTGTGTAGTAACCACATAGCCTGCTTGGAATTTACCCTTGGAAATTCTAGCATAAGTAGTATCAATAAATACGATGACATCTGGTTTGATCATAATAGTATGTATGGAATCATTAATTTTGAAGTTATCAGTTTATAGTCATGGGGTAACCCCTCATTGGATAAAGTTACCAGAGTAACAGGGTTAAGAACATTGTTGAAATTTGGTGAAGATTAGGAGGTGAAATAGAAGGTTCTCATAAGAAGTCAGTATTTTGGTGGAAAAATATTGGGTCTGCTCAGATTTACATTTGCTGAGGCTTTAACTAATTTGGCAGCTTCTACTGTACCTTTAAAACAATGCAGCTGCATCAAGGTGAGGGCTACAATAAGCATAAGATATGGAATTTCTTCTGTTCTCTTGATTTAACATTCCTATGACTTATTTTTTTCTTTTTCTTATTAATAATTTTTTTAAAAATTTTAAATGATACTTAGATTACATAAATGTTATACAAAAATTATAGAGATTCCCATATGCCCCACCTCCCACACCTCCCACAACCTCTCACATAAACATCTTTCATTATTATGGCACACCACCTGCAATGGATATACATATGCTGTGGCTTTGCCACTAAGCATGGACCATAGTTCACATTGTAGACCACACTCTCTCCCACATAGGTCTGCATGTTAAATGCTGATGTAAAACGGCCTATATCTGTTGTTGCAATGTCACTCAGAATGGTACCCAATTCCTGAACTAGCACCTGTATTACAATTGCTTTTCCCTCTCCCTGCCCCCAAAACATCCAGTGGCCATTGGCTCCATATTAATGTTGTAATTTCTTCCATTACTTGAATCACAATATGTCTATAACAGACTACCAGTAAGTCCACTCTAGTCCATAGCTCTGTCTACAATCTGAGGAGTCTAGGATGGTGATTTCCACTCCACCTCCAAGTGAGAGGGGGCTTATATCCCATGGTTAAGATGGATGGGATTACCCTGCCTGCAGCTGCAGACTCTCTCCATTCCCTGGGATGGCCGTTGTCCATCATCATCTCCCCGCCAAGTTTCTGGGTGAGTCCATTTAGCTGTAGAGTAGGAATTGCAGCTCCACTGAGATTCTGGGCCCAGCTGGGACATGGGCAGGCCAAAGACTCCAGTCTCTGGAAGTACACCTACAAACTCCAGCACCACATATAGGTTTGAATAGAAGGGACAGATGTACCTTGTTCAGGGAGGACATTTTTGAGTCCAACTCTATCACTCTCAGGAGCAAGGATTCCAAAGTAGGGCCCACTGATAAGGCATCAAATTCTGGAGCTATCTGCCCTGATATAGGATCTGGATGTCTCCAGAGCCCTCAGGAGACCCTCTATTAGGGGAGATATCCACATTGGAAGCCTATGAGGTCCTAATGAGATGTGCAGGAGCGTTACCTCTGGGATGACCTCCCAACACACTTTGAAGTCTCTTAGCCATATGAACCCATTTGTCTTTACCTTTCCCCCCTTTTATTCAAGGTCTTTTTCCAGTCATATTGCCAGTTGGCACTAGGTAGTAATCCCTCATTGCCAGTGAAGCTCATCCCCAGGAGTCATGTCCCATGCTGGGAGGAAGGTAATGCATTCATTTGCTGACTTTGGCTTAGAGAGAGGCCACATTTGAGCAACAAGGTGGCTATCAGGAGGCAACCATTAGGCACCCCATAACTGTAGGAGGAGGTGTAGGGGGAGGGGCGAGGGTGGTACGGAAGCTCCGAGCACACTGCAAGAGGAAACCAGGGTGTTGACACCGTCTTGGCGCTAAATGCCGCAACCAACCGGGGACGGACGCTTTTGTAGCTACTGCAGCCAATCGGGTGCTGACACCAGTAGTGACCTCTCCTTGCCATGTGCTTCAAGATGGCCACCGCAGCTCGGCCCCGCCCCCTTTCTCTCATACACATTCCATACCTTATATGGACATAAACCCATCCCAGCCAATCAGAATCCGCCCAGTATGCCTTACCCATCCCCCGCCCCACTCAGCCCTCCCGCTCTGTATAAATATCAGAGCTCACCCAAAAAACTCAGACTTGGAGCCCAACCTTGTCTCTAGAGTGCGTTGACTCCATATTTGTTACTCATCGTCCGCTGGTAACTAGGAAGCGTCCGTCTCCCCACTCTCGTCTGCAGCCCGGAGATGCAGACCCCGGCCCTCAGCTCGCAGCGCTTGGGGATGCCCGAGCCTGGTGAGCCGCACCCCCCTCCCTTCGTCCCCCTACCGCCGGGTCTCCAAGGGACTGCCCAATGGTGGCGATTGGTGGCGGCAGCCGACAGCGGCGGTGATCGACAATCGGCAGTTGCCCTGCCGACACATAATGATAGGCTAAGTTTCAGTTTCAAGTTCAAAGACTCATAACGCTAGTCATCAATAACAAGAGCCCATCAGTGTATCTCCTCCTTAGCCACACACTGTACCTATACTCAGGGGACTGTTGCTGCTATCTTGGAGAATGTGGCAGAGTTCTCCAGGCTGGGAACTCATTATTCTCTCATTTATTGAGTGATTCTCCACCCACTGTGACCATACCCCATGAGCATTTGAACAATTTTATATACCTTTTATGCATGTTCAGTTAAACTTCCTCCCATGAACCCCCCATCCCTGACACTCCCTACCAATGATCCTCTCCCACCCCAGTTGTAACCCTTCTGTGATCCAAAGTTTCTTTAAAGATGAAGCGAATATAATAGCCAAATACAATTAATAGGAAAATGAAATAATAAGTTTAAAGGTAAGAGATAAAATACATGAAAACTTAAAAATAAAATTAAATTAAAGGATTGGGATATTCAAAAAATGGGAAAAAGAAATTTAAAAAATTGACTACAATTATTTATTGTTAACAAGGAAGGCAGATCCTGATAGAAACTATGCAGATAATTATATAATCACAAAAACAACAATATTCAGTAACATTTTTCAAATTCTGAGGTGGTCAGGAAGGAAGATAAATATGAATTATGAATTATAGATTGCTTAATTTATTAAGGGATCTCTTCTACCTAGAAATAGAACAATAAAATATTAGCAATAATTCAAACAAAACTATAATCATGCATTTTCCGTCCATTTAGGCCTACGTAATTAATTTTAGTTTCATTAGCTCTTCTGTTAACAATTTCATGAACCTATCTGATTCTTCATTAGAATTCTGGACATCTTGACTCAGACCAGTGGTGTGCTCTCAAAGTTATTTAAGCAACACCACATAGTCCTTCAGGACTTCACATAATCCTTTCCATAAGTCTCTGAGTTAGCTCTTTTTGTTGAAAATGAAGCCTATTGGCCTGTAGCTGAATGCATGCATTTTCAGAGAAGAATCAGAATAAAAACTATCTGCAGATCACAAAACACATTTTATATGTCCATGGTTAACTTATTGCTCTTTTACAAAAGTGAACAATCAGATGAGAGTTCATGAAACATTATTTTAAGAAAAGCTGAATTTATGACCAATAATATTATTTTTGTCTACTCTCAGGCATATTAGTACTGGGATAACTCATGGACATTGATGATATTGACAAGTCTCTAAAACTTTTTATAATTTCTGAAATGTTTATATCAATAGCATGTTATCCTATAAATTTAACCATAAGAGTTACAAAATCATATTAAATGGATAAAACTTGCTATGCAACTGATAACACATCAAATAAAACTAAATAGTTTAGCACCTTTCTTTTTACAAGGTGAAATTTAAAATCTTTTGTAATTTTCCAAGAGCCCTCTGGAAAATCTCAATGAAATTTTGAGATCAAGAAGACATCATTTATGGTTCAATTTTTGGAAGGAAACTGCCAAAAGGCATCAGATTTTACCGTTTTGTTAAGGTCATGAAACAATAATTAGTTACCTACTTAATGAAAGTGACAACAAAACATTTTAAAAGCAAAGAGAGGACTGCTCACATTTATTGTTTGGAGAATTCACCAGAACCCAAAAAATTGGAAAAAAAGGTGAGGTCTACTGGGTTCTGAGACAGGTGTCAAATGTAAGATGAACTTTGCTCTTTTTGCAAGTTCTACCCTGTTCAGTTTCTTCTTCTCAAGGTGAATATATCTATATTTTTGCACACACTTTTAAAACAGCCAATAAAGCACATAAGAAAAATATTATAGGGGTTGCTTCCTGATTACACATATACAAATAAAACTAGTGAATGCTTAATTCTGTGTGAAAAGCATGGTTAATTATCATTGGAATTACCAGGTAATTTCAAAATTATAACCCTCACATGCTGTTGGATATGTAAGGCTATTGTAGAGAGTAATTATGAAGACTCATTCATTCAATTATTCATTCATAAATCCTTTTGATTTCATCATATGTACTAAAAAATATTTAATATCTGGGAGATTCATCAGGATCCTAGCACACTGATTCACTATAGATGAAAGGAAAAAATTACCTGAAATAAATTTGGAAATAAAAATAAAGATTAATAAATATGAACATTTTCAACATTCTTCTTGTGACAAAAATAAAACAAGTTACACCTGAAAAGAAAGATGAGAAATAAATGTTCATTAAAATTTAGAACTATTAATGTTTACATTCATATTTATACATTAAAATGTACATGTTTTATATTCTAGAGAAAATTAGATTTCTGTGAATAAAATCTCATGAAATTTCTGTGCTTGACATTATCTGCACATTATTTATTGAGGTGAAATTCACATAACATAAATTTAACCATTTTAAAAGTACAGCCAGTGGCATTTAGTTCATTCACAATTTCATGCATTAACTTTATCTAATTTCAGAACATTTTTATCTTCAAAGGAGACCTCATATCCACAAAAGGAGTTACCCCACATTCCCCACTCCCATAAATCCCTGTAAACCATTAATCTTCTTTCTGTCTCTATGGATTTACCTATTCTGGATATTGCATATAAATGAATCTTGAAAAATGTGACATTTTGTATCTGGCTTCTGTTTTTTTAAATTTTTTTATTAGTTTTAAAGCAGCTTTAGATTACATAAATGTTACATAAAAATATAAGATTCCCATATGCCCCACTCTCTCCCCCTCCCCTCCCACATCAACAACATTCTTCATCAGTGTGGCACATCTGTCACAATTGATGAACACATATTGAAGCATTGCTATTAACCATGGACTACAGTTGGCATTATAGTTTTTACACTCTGTCCTACACAGTTTTGTAGGTTATGACAAAATATACAATGGCCTGTGTCCATCATTGCAATGTCATGCAGGACACCTCCAATGTTCCAAAACTGCCCCCATATTACTCTTATTCTTCCCTCTCCCATCCCTCAGAACCTCTCATGACCAATGCCCCTACATCAATGATGAATTCTTCCATTGCTAGAATAATAAGTATATGGTAGAATAATAAGTCTACTTTAAAAGCCAGTGCAAAGCCTCCATCTCTCAACTTGAGAAGGTCTTCCCTCCTTGTGGAGGCTCAAAACCCAGCCTTTGATTTGCTCCCTAAAACTGCAAGCTCCACAAGGGAAAGCCTGGTATTCACCAGGAGGTTTATCAATCACATATTCACTAGATGTCTCAAGCCAGGATTTTAGCAGTTTAGTAATTACCAACAATTATTTGACTAGGTCCAGGAGAACACTTAATATCCCCAGGACATCCTCAGGTTTCAGTCCCCTTCTCTCCATTGTGTAGCTGAGCCTCTATGCCCAAGTTCAAGGAGAGGTCAGGCCTTCATGTTGTCAGGGCAAAGCTCAAAGTCTTAGAAGTTGCCCTGCAGAGCCTTGCTCTGGAAATTGCCCCCTCCAGACCCCTCCAGCTTGTCCATCAAGGACCCCCCCACAATCCTCATGGGGGAAGGACCAACATCTTCAACAGGAACCTCTGCTCAGACCCAGCCAACTGCCTCCTCGGGGTCTGGCTTTGCAAAGGTGCTGTCCTCCTCCTGTCCAGCTCCTGGGAGCCAGAAAGGGTGGTGCAGACCACAGAGAGCAGGGGGGTGCCCATGCCATGGATCTATGGAGCAAGGGATTTCCTATCCTAGCCCCTTCTGCAACTAGAAATTCTAGAACCAGCCTTGACTCTGCAGGGTACCTTGGGGTCAAAAGAGTGGGGGTTCAAAGTTCATCACTTCCTATACCTCCCACTCTCACTGACCACTGCAGGGGTGGGAGTTCCAGTGCCCCTGCCCTCCTCACAGCCTACAGGGTTGTGTGCACTTCTGCTCCCACTTGCCCACCAACATCCACTCCCCAGGGGCCCAGGTCCCAATGGTGAGATCTCCTTTAGTGCTCTGAGGACACATCTCGCACCAGCAGGACCCTGGCTTGGTAGGTCACAAGAGTGGGTAGGGTAGGATCACAGAGAGGATGCAGTAGGGTGTGGGAGCACAAGGGGGGTCCCACCAAGGGTCCTTCACCACATTGTCCAGAAGGTCTGGTAGAAACTGCCCAGCCCCTTCCTGGGGGCAACCACAATTCCACAGGTCTTTGCAAACTGTCATTGGTGCCCCCAAGTCCCATACACAGGAAACAAGTCAAACCCAGGTTGAGCAGTGGTGTCAGAACACATGGTGGGATTGGAGTGGGTGCAGCCCACATCTGTAGCACCCAGGACCACACATGGCCCTGACTGTGGGCTGTGGCATCACATTGACACCCGGGCCTTCCCCAAAGGTGCAGGCAGAGACTGCTTGGAGCAAGTGCTCAGCCCTGAGCAGGTGTAAATGTCAGCAGGATGCAGCCTACCCAGGGCCACAAGGTGAGTCTGGGTGGGGGTGGCTGGGGGAATGGCCAAAGGCACAGGATCTGAGAGAAGCCCCACAGCTCTGAGAAGTGGGACCACCACAGGAGGATGCCGAGGGGCTTGCTTGGGCCTTTCCATGCAGAGGTATTGGCCTCCCCCACAGATATTGGGGTGCTGAGCAAGTGGTGGTTCCCTGCAGTGCAAATGCCCAGCAGGGTTCCTCTACTCCATTCACCCTTAAATACCCAGGCTTGGAAAGTCTGGGGGCCCAATTCAAAACCAGGGTGGACAAATGAATCCATTTCTGATCTTAAATTCTGGTCTCTGGGTCAGACTGCTCACCTGAGGTGGAAGCCTTGCCTCCAGCTACCCCTCCCCATTCCCTGCCTCTTCCAAGAGTCTGGTGGGGAAGGGTCTGTGCTGAAGCAAATGAGGGTGGTGAGAGGAGTCCTCCCCAAGTGGAAGTCCCATAAATGCTACTCTTTTGAGGAGGGGTACAGGGTCTTCTGCCCCTATTTGAAGACCAGAACCTCCTGCAGTGGGTGAGGTGCACAGAAGAGCATGGTCACCCCTGGGCTGCAGGTCAAGGTCCCGAGTCAGGGTCTGGGGACAGGTGGGCCACTAAAACCCGGGAGGTAGGGTCTAGAAACTAAAGCAAGTCACCCTGGTGGGGAAATGTGCAGAGGGAAAGAGGAGCAGCACCTGGGGCTGGCAAGAGCCAGCCTGGGAATTCCAAGGGCACCTGCCAAAGGTCAGCCAGGATGGGGAGAATGAGAAAGATAGAGCAGACCACCAGGCCAGCAGGACAGACAGTCCCAGCAATATGTCCTTTATGGACTTGTAGGTTCTTGCTGCCCTTTGGAATGAAGTTTGGCCATATCAGTGAATAATTTTGATGCCCATATCCCACTCCACTTTAAATTCACACCTAGAGGACCATCTTATATAGAAAAGATTTCAGATGTGAACAAAGTCATCCTGTTTGGAAAGGCATATGCTAGGATGTGCCTAAGTGTCCATGGGGGCAATACTTCAGCAAACTCTAGTCCTCCTTTGGCAGAACATATGGCAGGACTGGGAATATAGGCAAGGCCACAGGTATGATATGAGGTAGGCTCAGGGTGACAGAAGCAATTTGTACCTCTCTTTTTTCTTACATGAAAATGGGTGTATGTTCACATTGTGAGATTTGTACAAACTGAGGGAAAATGCAGAAGGCCCAGGAGTTCACCTGCCAGTTCCAAGCTCTGGAGGTACGGGGGGGGGGGGTTGGGCAGAGTGGCCTTCTGGGTGTAGATAGGTCAGTGCATGGACATAGAGATCAGCCTGCTGGGCCACCTGCCTGGCAACCCTAGGAAATTGCCTCAACTCTCTTAGCAGGATATCCACACCTGCCAAGTGGGGCAAATCTAGGGACCACCTCACAAGCTCCCATGAAGTGAAGTGAGCCAAAGCACACATGCAGGACATGACCCGACAGAGTCAACAAGCAGCATTGCTAAGCAGGGACTTTCCTTTCTTTGTGCACATTTTCATTGTTGTGCCAGGCTGGGGATGGACCCCTCAGTTGCCTGAACAAGTGTGGCCCAGGGGGACAGAGGAGAGGTTCAGAGACAGATGAGCTGTGCAGGGTGTCCCTGGGCATCAGCATGGCCCTTAGCCAGAGTTCCTTGAGGAACTGTGTTCTTTGGTCGTTTGGGAGGAAATTCTGAAGGACACCCTGACTTTACTTGGGTGGGCTGTGTGGAGGTGGTCTGAGGATTGGGAGGTCATGGGTGGTGCCATGTGCATTGTGTGGTGCCCAAGACCAGTGGTGTGGTGTCTGTTCTCTGTGTTGGCAAAGCGGACCCTTGGCCCAAGCGGCAATGCAGAGCTCCCTGTTGTTGTTGCAAGAGAGCAGGTAGTCTGGTCTTTCAGTCTCATAACTGGTGTCCCTCACAGGAGGGCTGTTCTGGGACCTAGAGGATCACCTGGCCCAGGCAGAGCCCTTGATGGAGTCACTGCAGGAGCACTGGCTCCACCTGCATCTGCTGGACAGTGAGGACATGTTTCTGGTGTGCAGGCATGCTTGCCCAGCAGGAGCATCACCAGGCTGCCTGCCAGCTCCTGGAGGTGAACCTGGGGCAGAGGAGCAGGAGGGCAGAGGGCAGTGTCATCACCTCAGCTGGGTAGTCCAGAGCAGCCTCTCTGTGGAGGCGCCCCCTGCATTGATGCCTGAAAGTTAGATGGGGCCACCACACCAATAGCAGGAATAAGTCCAGCATGTGCAGGTAAGGGCAGGTGTGGAGGTTCTGTGGAGGTTCCCCGGAATCTCCAGGCAGGCAAGGACATGGTGAATTACAATCCCAGAGGCCTGCGCATCACTCACTTGGCAGGGTTCTTGCAGCCATGAGGCCTCCCTGTCAAGTTAAACCAGGGTTTATCTAGTCTCCTTGGAAAACACTGAACAATTCTCAGTGTCTCCAGAAGAAATTTTAGCATCTTCATCCAAACAGTCCCAAGAACAGTGGTTCAGTGAGTGCTTTTGGTGATAAAGGCTCACTATGGTGGCTGATGGAGTTAAGTAGTTGGTGGGCAACATGCCTGGGCCAAGGTTGTGAATCCTTGGTTAACTGGAAATTCCAGTAAGTGGAAGCAGGTCATTTTAGGTGAGTGGGGCATTGTGCCACAAAAGGGGTTCCTCCTCGTGCTCAGCCCAGAGTGCAGAGCCTGAGTCCAGGCTTGCTGGGGAGTTGAAGGTCCTTCCCAGCAGATGAAGGCCAAGCCTCCATGGACCATGCTCCTCCTCTCCCAGGGCATGTGGTCAGAGGCCCATCCTTTGCCTTCTCCTTGCCTGTGTTCCTCACCAGGTAGGATGAGGCTCAGCTGTGCTCAACTCATGGGAGATTTGAGGGGGACCGAGGAGTGTGGCCCTCTCAGGGGTGATGTGAGTGTGTCTGACGACCCTTTGTGGTAGCCAGCCTCCCACAGGGCCATACTGCCAATGGGTGACAGTTATCTCACCCTGACCATTTTCCACCTTCACCACTTGGCCACTCAGGGGCTTTTGTAGACAGCAGAAGTAGGATTCACCCCAGAGCCCCAGCTTCCAGGCTTCTGACCCAGGCATGGTTCCTTCCTGGAGGTCAGGAGCATGGGTTCCAGTTCTCATGCACTCCAGGAGGATGAAGGTGGCCAGGACTCAGCATGCTCTCCTCAGCAGGGCTTCTGGGCTCTGCCAGAAGGCAACCAGTAGCTGGTGCAGCTCTGGAATGACATCCATTGTGAGCAGGACAGGAAGAGGCTGGGCATGGCCACACTGACCCCCATGCAGATGTTCCACTGCAGGAAGAGGTTGGCTTTGGTTATGGGTTTTTGTTTACCCCACAGGACTCTCCCATGGTCTAGGGGCTGAAATCACAGAAGTGGGGCAGGAAAACCTGATGTGGTGGGAACAGGAAACAATCAGTACATATCCACAAGTGATCCTTAGCCAGCATTTCATCAGCACTCACCATGTGCCCTTGCTGAGCAAAACTTGTCACCTGCTCTGTCAGTTGAGGTCTGGCTGCAAATGCAGGGCCCACAGGGCAGAGTGGTTGGGGTTTGAGAAGCATTGGTCAGGGACGGTGTTGCCTTGGGCTGGCATGGTGGGTGTGCTGCCAGGTAAAGGCCAGGATGTGGGAGGTGCTTGGCATCCTGGAGGAGAGCCAGCAACTGTCCAGGTAGTGAGTAGAGAGTGGGGGCCACCTAGCATCTGCGTGTGGGGGGGTGGTTTAGAACACTGAAAAAGTGTAAGAGCGATTCTTTGCTCTTGGGCCATGGGAAAACAGAATGTGGGCCAGGTTTGACATGCAGGACTGGTTTGCCCTTCTGTCCTGGAGGAACGGCAGGAGGCTCCTGGCACAGTACTCCTCACCAAGCTGTTCAGGAGAGTGGGGGGCATGGGTGAGTGTGACCAGCTTGGGGTTGTGATGAGGGAGCAGGGTAGAGGGTTCAGTGTGGTGGGGGATGGATTCCCCCAGGACAAGTGCTGTACAGAGTGGGGTATGGGGACAGTCATTTATCACGATGGCAACATTGATGTCCCAGGGGCTCCTATGCTTGCATGCATGGGAGCTCACCAAGAGGGGGTGCCCAAGGAGTGGGGATTGTGTGGTGGTGGGGGCTGCAGTCACTGGCCCTGAGGGCTGCTTCCCAGCCCTGCTTACCAGTGCCAGACAAGGAGGGTACAGGACTAAGCTGGGGATCCTGTGTGGGATGGACCACCTAAGAGCCATTTACATGGCAAGAGTGACCACAGGAGGGGGTCCCAGGCAGGATCCCAGGGAACTGGGGGGGGGGCGGGCAGCAGGGAGGGGAGAAGGGAAGGAGCTGAGGTGGCCAGAGGAGGGAGAATGTTATGGGGTGGAGTGATGCTGAGGTCCCCAGAGAGTGGCAGGTGTGCAGGGGCTGCTCCCAGCAGGCAGCAGGTGAGGGAAGGGGCAGGTGGAGGCCATCACCTTAGGGGACTGGACCTGGAGAGGGACATGGAGTTCAGCCCCAGGGCACAGCTCTGACCAGAGGTGAAGAATCGCAGGAGCAATTGACTGGGCTGAGTAGGCTACCCACTCCATGACCCACACTCCATTTCCCTCACTTAGTATCCCCTTACTCCAGGTACCCCCACTCTGGGTCCCCTCACTCCAGGTCCTGCCCACTCCAGGTTTATTGCAAATTTGGTTGCCCACTAAGAGTCCTGCCCTGGTCAGGATCCACCCATGTGAGTTCATTAGGGCAGTGACTGCGTGTGGCACCATATCATGAATAGCCTGTCTGAGGGTTAATTTGTTGGCTTCTTTGATGAGGGTTACAGTTGCAACCAGGGCTTTCAGGCAGGGTGGCCACCCTGCAGCCACAGGGTCCAGCTGCTTGGAGAGGTAAGTGATGGGCATTTGCCAGGGGCCAACTCTTTGTGTGAGGACCCCAAGTGCTATTTTGTTCTTCATTCATGAACAGGTTAAAGTTTTGAGTTACATCTGGGAGCCCCAAGGCAGGGGCTCGGCCAAGTTGTCTTTTGAAGTTTTGAAAGGCCCCCTGTTGAGCTTCTCCCCAGGCAATGTATTCTTTATCTGCACCTGCCAAAACTTCATAAAGAGGTTTGGCCATGGCTGCAAACCTGGGAATCCAGATGCGACAGAACCCTGCAGCCCCGAGGAACTCACAAAGTTTTCTTTTTGTGGTGGGGTAGGGATGGTGAAGATCACTGTTTTTCAGTCTGGTCCAGGCATCTGGTACCCTTGAGTGATGCTAAACGCCAGGTACTTGACTTGCTGTTTACATATTTGGGCTTTTCTCCAGGAAACTTTGTATCCAGTCTATGCTAGAAGTTGCAGGCGAGTCTGGGTCCTTTTCAAGCAGA
>JAQZBX010016910.1:0-15131 GCA_029593785.1 Cabassous unicinctus
GATCCCGCTTCTCGGCTTGTCTCTCCCGGGCGGCTGCGGCGCGGAGCTCCCACGCATCCACCGATAAAGAGGGCGGCCAGACCGCCTGCTTCTCTTCCTTCCCCAGCTTCCCAAATGGAGGCGTTTGGCATCCCTGGTGTTGATTTTGCTTATGAAGTTTTCAAACTATGGGGAAATTTTTACCCGAGTGGCCTTTTACAATAAGTCCCAACTCTAAAAGGAAATAGAAGCCTTTGAATTTGTTTTATGTTTTAAATGTTTGTTGTTGTTTTGTTGGGGGGACGTGGTTTTACTTGAATAAGATTGACTCGGTGGGAGGGGGGTGCAGACATAGGCCTGGAGAAATGGGTGCATTGCTAGAGAGAGATCTGGCTGATGCATAGAAACTGGACTGGTTGGGTGAAGTGGTTTTGGCTTAGCTGGGCCCTAACTAAAATTCCCACTGAATCCTCTTCTGTCCACCCTGGACAAGGTCTGAATCTGTTCTCCTCGGTCACGTTTCAAGGGCTTCAGAGCCTTAGGAGAAAAGCTTAGGGCAGATAGCTGAAGGCAGGCAAGCAGCGAGCTTAGCTTTGTTTGGAAAGCTACCCACATAATTTTTTTTCTCCGAAAGTTTCAATAGTTGGAAAAGATAGGATTTCTGGTTAATTGTAAATGTTGACATTTTAAAATAAAACTGTTAAATCACTCATTTAAATGTGTGTAATGGAATCTACCATAGTGATTTGATTTATTTCATCATCCTTTGGGAAAAAAATACACAAACTAGTTTTAACAGTCAAAATTTTACTTTGTTCGTTTTTCCTCCTTGAACTCACATTTCCATTTGATTTCCTCTACAGAAGTTTTTTCTAGTGTAATAGAGTTTATGTTTGAAAGTCTTTGGTTTATGATCCAACCTCCCCACAACAAAAATGTGTATAAACATTAAAATTTAAACATTTTTTAAAAATTGGATAGTGATCATAGTGTTAAGCATTTTCTTCTGGAATGAGTTATTACAATTATTAAATACACAATCGATCAAAACAGTATAAATAGATCACAATTTTGGTAATTGTTAAACTTAAAAAGTTCTATTGGAAATGCTTCTCTTACGTTGTTTGGAGCTTTTTTCTTCCTTGCATCCACCCACACATATTTGTTAGTATGAAACAGCTATTTTTTATTTGTTTTTGTGGATGTAAACATTGAAAAGGTTTACATGTGAATTGAAGCTGTTTTGTTGTGGCAGGGTCATTGAAATCTCTGAACACCTGAATAAATGGGTCAAAAAAATCAGTGATATATTATTCAAATTGATTATTAATGATCTGTCAGCCAACATTTCTTTTAGGTCCTCCTTTAACTTTGTTGAAGTCAAAGGTTTGGAAACCACCTGACTCAGGAAAAGGATTTGCTATACGGACACTGCCACATGGACAGCTAGACATTTGCTGGATGTTTTATGTATTCATTCAACAGATAATTTTTGAGGACCTTGTACTTGGCAGCCCTTTTTTTTTTAAGGCACATTCTCAGCATGGATGCTGATATTTTGAACTGGCCCTTTGTGGTGCCCAGAGATTTTCACACTGTGGGACAATGTAAGATTTGGGATGGGTGGGTAGTTATGCTTTTCTTTGAAGCATGGGAAATGGATGCATTTCAGAGCTAGGAAAGGGGGTCCCTCAGGCACGTTTCCAAACAGGTCTGTGCAGCAGGGGAGAAGCTGTGGAAATTGAGTTGGGAATTTCTTTCCCTTATGTACTGCCTCTGTGCCCCTTAGAAAATCTTCGTGCCTTCCTCCAGGGATTCCCCTTCCTCAGTGTCAACACCACTGGAACTACCTTGTGGGCGAATATCTAACTTCTTTTTAACTTCCATTCCCTCACCTTTAGAATGGGAATAAATCGAAGAACTCATTTCGTTGGGTCGTTGTGCTCATCAGATGGGATCAAGGATGTCCCTGGCACATGGAAAGCACTCAAATGGTGGCTGCTTTTATGCTCTAGTTCCTGTTGGCTCATAAACTCGCCTTTCTAGACACCCACTTCTTCTTCAGTTTCCTCATCTGTGAGCTCAAGATGTCAGTCCAGGAATGTGGGGGTGGGAAGTGATATGGAAAAGGTTTTATAGTAGGTTTTCTGGAAGAGACATGTCCTTATTTTATAACAGCAATAGTTCATGTCAAGTTCCTGCTTCTCATAAGCTAGACATTTTGCTGGATGTTTTATGTATTCATTCAACAGATAATTTTTGAGAACCTTGTACTTGGCAGCCCTGTTTTAGGCACCTTGGATGCAGCAGTGCCCAGATTCGTGAAGGAGAGGCAGATTACAAATAACACATAGATATATAATGTGTCCGATGGTGATAAGTTGGTACTTGCTGTGAAGAAAAAATGAAACAGTAAGAATAGAGAGTGAACTGGGGTGCTATTTTATATATGCAGGGACAGCCTCTCTGACAAGGTGACCATTGGGCAGAGAAGGGAGTGAGCCATGGGGCCCCCTGGGGGCAGAGCTTTCCATGAGGCAGGAACAGCATGTCCACAGGCTGCGGTGGGCCTGTGCCCAGCACGGTCCGGGAGCAGCAAGGAGGCCAGTGTGCTGGGGGAGTGATTGAGGGAGAGAGTGGCAGATGATGCTTTGGGAGGCTACAGCCTGTGTCTGTCAAGAAGCCCTTGTAGGGGAGCTGAGGTGGCTCAAGCAATTGAGCGCCTCTCTCCCACATGGGAGGTTCCAGATTCGGTTCCCTGTGCCTCCTAGGGAGAAGACAAGCAGACAGAGCACACAACAAATGGACACAGAGAGCAGACAGCAAGTGCAAACAATGTGGGGGGAGGGGATAAATAAAATAAATCCTTAAAAAAAAAAAAGCCCTTACAGGACCCTGGAGGGATTTGGAGTGAGATGGAAGCCATTGGAGAGTTTTGAGCAGAGGGCTGGCATTTTTAAAGTATCACACTGGCTTTTGTGTTGCGAATAGACTGTCAGGGAGCAAAGGTGGTGGCAGGGAAATCATTTAGGAGGCAACTGCAGTCATCCTGCAGTGGTGCGTGGACCAGGAGGTGTCTGGCTCAGCTGTGAAGGTGGGAGGTAGAGCTGGCAGCGTGCATTGATGGGCTGGCTGAAGAGCGGGAGAGAGGAGCCAGGAGGACACCGAAGTTTTTGGCCTGAGCAACCGGAAGGATGGAAGCGCCATTTACAGAAATGGGGTGGACCACAGTAACTGTGACATGGTACACACGGAGTTAGGCAGGATGAGGTGATGTGACTTATGTCACCTCACTTGATCCTGACAGAGCCCCTGTGAGTAGTCATTGTTAAACCCCTTTGGCCCTCTAGGAAACAGAAGCTCAGAATGCTGAAATAAAGTGCCCAAGGCCATTAGTTAAGGGACAGAGCAGAGATCCAAACTCTGACTTCAAAGCCCATGGACTCTGTACTGTATCACAGGCGCCTCAGGGAGTTGGCTTTCCCTGTGATTCTTTTTTCTGCATAAATTCCAGCAGGGTAGTCCAGTCCAAACAACCTCCCCACTCACCCATAAAAGCTCCCTGGAGTGAAGTTTGTGCTTGGGAATGTGCAAGTAGAGGAGAGAGACCTTTCCCTCCCTTCTCTTGGTGTTGGGGGTGGAGAGCTGACCGTCAACACCTCCTCCAGGTAATTGGCAGCTTGGGGGAGATGGTGACTTAATAGGCCGAGCCAGATGGAGGAAACTTGGACTCTGAGGTTTAAACAGCAATCTCTCAACAATAATGAAAGATTAGGACTGGAGAAACCATATGTAAAAATAGCACTTCATAGTTAACTAGAAACAGTATAATTTGCAACCACTGGTTCCACAAGAAAATAATTGGGTCCCAAGGCAGGGAATGACTTGTTTTCTTGAATGATTATATTGATCATTGGAGCAAAATAGATGCATCCCCTTTGGAAAGCAAATCAAAGGAGAAGCGTCTGGCTGGCCAGGCATGCCCACTGCAAGAGCCTGAGAGGCTGCAAAAGGAGGAAAGGAAGTGGCACGCTAATGAGGGAGACTGGTCCTGGCCTCTGTACAGCAGGTTTGGGGCTGTTGATAGGAGATAGGAAGCAATAGAACTGGCTTCCAACTTAAAGCCTGAGCTCTCCCAAGGGAGAAGAGAGAGTGTCCATTCAAATAACAATCCCTTGTTCTGTTTAACCCATTGGGTGTTTTGTTTCCATTTTTTTCCAGGGGAGATTTACTAGCAGCTGGCAGCATGCTCCAATAGAAAAGGAGCAGGCTGGGATGCAGGTGACAGGAGATTGTGACCCCAGTGTTGCCCTTCATCTTTCCTGGACTGATACCTCGGCCTACTCAGGGAGTCATTCAGTCATTCATTCTATAAATAGTTATCAGACATTCGCTCTGATACCAAAGCAGGGACATTGCTTGAGTGCTTAGTGTATGCCAGGCACTATTCTAAGCAGTTTACATGTATTCACTCATTTACGCTTCAGCAACTCAGAAAAGTAGGTGCTATTAGCTACATTTTACAGAAGAGGACACAGCCACACAGAGGTTAAGTGACTTGATAGTGTTTGTAAGTGACAGAGCCAGGATATGTTCCTGACACGACCCAGACGTGTAAACTGGACATGGCCCTGGGCCTCATGGAGCTTCTTGTATCTAGCAATTAAAAATAGTCACACAAACAGGAGTGGGTGTAGCTCAGTGGATGAGCACTTTCGTCACATGTAAGAGGTACTGGGTTCAATCCCTGGTACCTCCTTTAAAAAAGAAAAAAAGGGAAACAAAAGTATGAACCAGGATGGGTACAAGGGAGGGAGAGTATTCTAGTGGTAAGAGATCTCGGGACTGATTTGTTTTTGGGGGTAGACAGGGCCTCTCTGAAGAGCAGCTGTGACTTGCTCCTTTGCTGCTGCCACATCCTTGCCCAGAGAGCCCTCCTGGCCCCTCATATAAAACAATGCCCTGTCACTCCTGGTCCCCTTACTCACTTCGTTTTTCTTCACAGTACTTCACCAATACCACACGTATTGTGAGTTTTCTTAGCTCACTCCACCCCCACCCCCAATCCACCTCCTACATTAGAGTGCAGCTTTGTGAGTGTTGGGACTCTTGTTTGGAACAGTGCCTGGTGTCTGACTAGTTGAAGGGATGAATAAGAGAATAAATGAAGAGTGAGCCAGGAGGAGTGTTCTGGGCAGAGGCAACAGCCTATCCAGAGGCTTTGAGGAAGGAAAGAGCCTGCCTGTTCAGTAGCAGAAGGACGGTCAGTGTAATGAGCATGGGCCTGGACAAGGAGTGACTGAGAAGATGGAGAGGTTGGCAGGGGGCAGGTCACACTGGGCCTGGAGGCCCCTGAGGAGCTAGGAGGGGGAAGGCAGAGGAGTGACATGATCAGATGTTCACTTTAAGCCATGCCTCTTACTGCCATGTGGAGAAACACTTGGGGAAAAGCAAGGCAGGGACGGGAGGGTCAGTTCAGAGGCTACTGCTGGTGGCTTAGATTAGCTGGATACAGAGTGCTGGTGGCTTAGATTAGCAGGGTGGGCCCAGTGGAGTTAGAACTCAGACAGACCACTTGGGGAAGTTGGTGGCCTGTACAGCAGCCCACTCTCATTTTTCCCTAAGAGAAACACTGCCTCAGGACACTCCAGAAGAGAGACTTCTTCCCTGAGTGTATTTCCTTGGTCTTCTCGGAGCCACAGGGGCCCAAGAGGTAAGAGCTGAAAGGCGGTTTGCAGAAACTCATTGAGAGGGGCCCACTGTTTATGGAGCACAGTAGCATTTGATCCTCATCTCACAGATATGGAAGCTCAGGCTAAGGAGGCTTTGACTCAGAAGTCCTTACCTTTTCCTTTCCACCACTGCCTTTCCATTGACATGGAGAACAAGAGAAAAGAAAGGATTGGATGTGGCTCCTGCTGGAATTGGAGTCCCACCTTGCCTGATGACTCCTTTGCCTGTGATTAGTTCCAGAATCCAGCTTCTTCTCTGTTACTGTGGGACTCAGTGTTCTTGCTCCTCCAGCGAAGCCAGCGCCACGAACCACCTTTGGTATTGAGGAGGAAGATTCCTGGGCCACCAGCAGTCATTCTTTGAAGTTCACTAGGTGAGGCTTTATTGACTGCTCCGGAAGAGTGTTGAACCACGAGGGGGTGGAAGACAGCCCCGCTGTGACTCAGAGCCTCCCTCTGGAGCTGATGCTCTCAGCACTGGAAGTCCAGCCCCCTCATCTTACAGCTCAGAGGGGAAGGCATTCAGGGATCAGCTGTTTCTCACTGATGGCACACTTACAACACTGGGCCAGGCTGGCAAGGAGGTGTGCTGGGACCCAGGCGTCTCAACTCCAGTCCACAACCTGCCATTATAGCAGGGTTCTGGTGGCCTACTGACACAGAACCTGGGTGTCTGTGCCTTTTCTCATGTTTCACAGGGAGTTCAGAGCATAGGCAGGTTTAGGAGTTGCTGTGAAGTACCACTGCCTCAGTGATGTGGCAGTGGAATGAAGGGTGAGTGGAGCAGATTCTGGAGAACGATGATGCTGAAAGAGGGTCACGATCACAGGTTATCAGAAGTGGTCACTTCTCCATGGGTGCCCAGGAAGGAGCTGCTGGAAAGGTCTAGATGGGACTTAGAGGCAGCTTAGAACCCAAGTCTCCGTTTCCTCCTTGGTAAGCCTTGTGTAAACTCTGCTTGCTACAGCTCCCTCCCCAGTAGCTCGTGAGCAGATCTGGGAGTGAGAAGGCACCCTCCACACCCACTCTGGGGCAGGATGAGTACTACGTGACCACTTGTGCTCACCTGTCAGTTCTCTGTTCTCAGCTGGTTTCATCTGTTATCGTCTGTCTCTCCAACCTTCCTGAGCTGTGCTGCAGAGCACAGAGGAACACAGTCAATGGTAGTGAAGGAGTGAGTTATGGAGAGACTCAGTGATGGGAACAGCTGTTATTTGTCCAACCCCTTTAAGCCAGGGGCCCAGAGCCTCCTCAGGCCTGTGCTCCAGCATCCCCTTGGCCTTCTTGACGGAGGCCAAGCAGCTGTTGGTCTGTCTCCACAGATGGTTATCCAAGGCGCCAGGAAAGGAAGATATTCATTAGAGCCTAGAATTTATGTCTATGCCCTGTTACTGTCCACAAGTCCCCTCCTCCTCCCATTCTGCAGGAGGAAAGCAATAGAATGATCATCAAAGATCTCTTTAGCTCTGAATTGACTTGCCTACAGACACATTCATCCTTCCTCATTCTGGCTCATTTAATCTCAAGGCGAATTCATTTCCTCTTCCCTGAGTGCAGTAAAGGCAGGGCCTGCACTAGGCGCCAGAAGCCCTAATTCCACCCAGGCTGGGCCCTGGCAGGCCCCTTCCCCTCGCTGCTCTTCATTCTCCACAGCTGCAAAAGAAGGTTAAGAAACCCTGCTACACAGCAGAACTACCTGGATGCATCTGATTTAGCAGGTGGGGGGGTGGGGGCTGGCACCCGTGCATGGCCTGCAGCCAAGCCTGGCAAGAGTGGGTGACCAGGCGACAGTGGCTCACATTCAACAATAAGGGGTCAGTGTCCTGTGGAGAACTGGCCCTTGCCCCTTCCCTAGGCCCTGGCCTGTTCTCAAGTCACTCCTTCCCTGAAAAAGAAACAGATTCCTATTGCTTTAGGGATAGAGGTACAAAGGTACAGAGTTGGGATTAAAAACACTGTTGATGAGTTCTCCATTTCAGAACTTTAGCCAAGTGGACCAGCTTTTCTTTTTTTCTGGACGACTGAACCCTATTCTTTTTTTTTTTTTTTTTTTTAAATAATATTTGGTGTGTGTGTATATATGTATATATATATTTAAAGATTTATTTTATTTATTTATTTCTCACCACCCACTTGTTGTTTGCACTTGCTGTGTCTGTTCATCTTGTTTCCTTAGGAGGAACTGGGAACCAAACTCGGGAACTCTAATGTGGGAGGGAGGTGCTTAATCACTTGAGCCACCTCTGCTCCCTGCTTTGTTGTGTCTCTCATTATGTTTTCCTCCTGTCTCTTGTTGCATCATCTTGTGTCATCTTGTTGCGTCAGCTTGCCACGCCTGCCCATCATGCCAGCTTGCTGTCTTCTTTAGGAGGTACCAGGAACCAAACCAGGGACCTCCCATGTGGTAGGCAGGAGCCCAATCGCTTGAGCCACATCCACTTCCCTGAACCGTATTCTTAACTCTTTTTTTGTAAGCTAGAGAGGAGACCACCTGGGAGTGACTCCAGTCTTAGGGAGACTGAGGAGAAGTAGTTTAGTTAGGCTTCTCCATTGGATGATAATATTTTCCTCTCCCCATGCCTAGCTTCTCTGGGTACAGTGAACCTAGGCAGGTTAAAACTTCTGGCCAGGGAAGCAGATGTGGCTCAAGTGATTGGGCTCCCATCTACCATATAGAAGGTCCAGGGTTTGATTCTCGGGGCCCCCTGGTGAAAAGCAAGCTGGCACACGCAGTAGCTGGCCCAAGTAGAGAGCTGGCGCAGTAAGATGACACAACAAAAAGAGACACAGAAGAGAGACAATAAGAGACGTGGTAGACAAGGGAGCTGAGGTGGCACAAGAGATTCAGCGCCTCTCTCCACTCCAGAAGGTCCCAGGATCGGTTCTCCGTGCTGCCTAAAGAGAAGACAAGCAGACACAGAAGAACGCACAGAGAGCAGACAGCGAGCGCAAAACAACAAGGGGTGGGGGGATAGATAAATAAATAAATCTTAAAAAAACAAAAAACTTCTGGCCACCCACCCACTCAGTGCACATCCGAGCAGCTCTCGCCCCATTTGGTGTGTCCTCATGGTGTGTCTTCACGGGAGGCACACAGTTCAGTATGAGCTTGAGCAAAGTGTAATTAGTACAGTAAATCTGCTGTTAAACAAAAAAGTTCTGTGACAGATTTCAAGATCCTGGAGAAGTAATTTGACACCAGGTGAAGGGTGGGAGAAAAGAGCCAACCTTAGAGCTAATTTCTTTCAGCCTGGGAGAAAAGTCCCAGACAGGATAGCCCTGTGTACTCCAGAAAATGCAGCCTGACTTTTTACAAAGTCTATTGTAAGATAGTTTGAGGTTGCAGGAACAGTAACCTGTCTTGGTGACAGTTGTTTTTGTTTCTTTCTGTGGCTTGCAGTAAAACCGTCAAGTTGCCATCCTCACCTCTACTTACTGGGCAGTTACTGTTTATCAGACAGTGTACTAAGGACTTTGTATGCATTTTCTCCTTCAGTCTTCACTACAGCCCTAAGAGGCAGGTTCTGTTGTCCCCATTTTATGTATGAGGTTCAGAGAGGTAAGTGACTTGCCCCAGGTCACACAGCACAGAAGTGGAGGAGCAGAGATTTGAATCAGCCCTGTCTGCCTCCGTATTCTGTTCTCCTAACCTCTAGGGACACCGAGCTCAAAGTTACCCCTCCCAGCCTGTCATCATCACATTCCTTCTTGGCAAAATCCATACCTCTCTAAAGCTTCGGGCTTAGCAGCCACTGAGCCTGAGCCACTTCTTGCTGCTGAGCTTCCCATCTGGCCACTTCTTGGTTAAGGAGGAGGAATATTTCATCTCATTCTAGATCAGCCACCCATGCGGTCCTAGTGCTGGTTCTCGGGGTGGGGTTGGCAGCCAGACCTTCCTGGGCAAAGAGTCTTTGGGCAAAAGAGGGTCCCGAACCTGGGCTCTATTTGTAGTGTCTCCTGCGACCCACCTGGGTGGTAGCAGGCAGGCCATTTCTCCCCCTTGAGCCTCCATGTCCTAGACTGGAAAGTGGAGGGTGAAATTGCATTGTTCTTCCTCGCCAAAGAGGGGTCTGAGGGCATTTGAAGAGTGCCTTGGGTTCACCAGAGGAGGACAGTATCTCTTCCTGCCGATTAGTATCCTGTTTCAGGCAAACTGCCTATTCCAGAAAGCACCCTCTGCTTAACAGCACCTGACCTTATTCTTGCCTGCTCAGCCTTTGGACTGCTAAATTTATACTGTTAGTTTACCTGATAGGTGAGTGTTTTTGAAAGAATACTGGAGGCTTTTCCTGAAGGAATTTTCTCTTTGCAGGTGACCCAGGGCCCCCCAAGCTTAGGGCTTGACGCCACGGCCAGCCAGGCTGTATCTCTGTCCCTTCCTTTGCCTTCCTCTGCCCTGTTGGTTTTGGCCCCAACACTGATGAGGCCTGCTTTTGTCTCATCAGCAGGTCCTTCTGTCCCAGTCGGCTGGGCTTGCCTTGCTCTCCACTGACTCCCGGCTCCTAGTGGGTGGTCTCACTGGCCTCCCTCTTTCCTGGGCAAGATGTTTCTGGTGGGCCTGACAGGGGGCATCGCCTCAGGCAAGAGCTCGGTGATCCAGGTGTTCCAGCAGCTGGGCTGTGCGGTGATTGACGTTGACGTCATTGCCCGGCATGGTGAGTCGGGGGCGGGGGTGGTACGCAGCAGTTCCCAGGCTGCCTTTCTTCCATCATGCCTCCCCTTTTTAAAATGCCCTTCAAAGCCAGGTAGGAGAGGAAGGCTTTCCTGTCCGCCCTGCTCTGATTTTCTGCTCTTCTCTACCTACCTTTCCTCTCATTAGAAGTCGCCCACCTCTCCTTCACTTTGCCCCATTTCCACCACAAGAGAGTCTGCCCTCTGCTCTCCTCCCTCACTGCTCTCCCTCCCCTCATTTGGATTGTGTTGTAGTTGAAAAAAGTACCCCTTGGGTTCCCCCATTATTTTGCCTCTAGTCAGTTGGGGTTCTCCTCTGGCTGGCCTCAAGGCTCTGGAAAGTGAGCCAGCCGCCTCCTGCCGCTGCAGTGGTCCAGCCAGGATACCCTGCCCACCGGCGCATCGTGGAGGCTTTCGGCACTGAGGTCTTGCTGGAGAATGGCGACATCAATCGCAAGGTCCTGGGGGACCTGATCTTTAACCAGCCTGACCTGCGGCGGCTGCTCAACACCATCACCCACCCTGAGATCCGCAAGGAAATGATGAAGGAGACCTTCAAGTACTTTCTCCAGGGTAAGACCCAGGGCCCTCTTGTCTGCAGACAGCTCGGCCAGGGTGGGCCGAGCTGGTTATCCAGGCTGATCTGCTCACACTGTTTTGGGACATCCCCCCACCGCCCACCCCCACCTCCCAGTGCAGAGCACTGTACCAGCCCCAGAGGAAAGAAGCCCTTGTCTCTAACTCTTAAGGAGGTTGACAGTTTAATGAGAAGAGATACATGGGGCTTTGACCTGTGATCCCCAGGAAGGAAGTTGATTTTTCTAGTAGGGATGGGAGTAATGAGTGCTGATGAAGGATGGAGTCCTAACACCCAAGTTCAAGTCCTGGCCCTCAAAGTTTCTAGCCCTCTGACTTGGTGAAGTGAGCCAACCCCTCAGCCTGTTCCGTCATTGCATAGTGAGGATAATAACATCACCATTGAAAGGCTCTCAGGAGAACTAAGAGTTCATGTTCATGACTGCCGATTACTACACGAATAGTAACTGCCGTCAGAGCCAGATTTGGTTCTGGTTGAGCTGCTTGGGAAAATAAGTGTTTAGGTGGAAGTTGGGGAGGAACTGGAATGGACAGGGCAGGTGGGGGAGTCGCTCTAAGTGGAGGGTAATGACAGGACTCAGGGGTGAGAGTTAACCTGGCACATGGGACAGCCGAGGGGAGTGCCAAGGCTGATGGGAGGAGAGTGTTGGAAAAGCAGGCGTCTGTGGTTAGTTGACAAGAACCTTGCTCTTGGGGTAGTCAGCAGCCTTTCCAAAGCCATACGCCATGGTTCAAGCCCTGCTCTTCAGGATGGTATTGGGCGGGGGCATGGGATCAGGTGAGAGGCTGGCCCGGGACCCCTGCAGGCCTGCCTGCCCGCCTTTGGCACACATGGCCTCCAGCATAGGCTCAGGAGCTGAAGGCTTGGCCACCTTTCTCCCCACTATCAGTCACGATGCTGAGGCTTTCCTTCCTGGAGGCTGTGGGGGAACATTCTAGGTTCTCTTCAGCCATGGGCCCTGTGACCTTAGCCAAATCCCTCTTTCCCCCATGCCTCAAGTTTTCATGTACAGAGTGGAGAACCTCCCCAAACCCTTGCCTGCCCCCAGTCTCTAGCCATAGCTAGAGCTAGCTCCAGGAGTCCTCCCTGTCAGACTGCTTGACTCTCCATCTCAGCACCTTGCCACAGCCTCCCCCACTCCCTCCTCCCTTGGGAGGGTCTCTGGTCTCTCTCTGCCTTTGTCCTGCCTCCTGTGTCTGTGCCAGTATCCCCTCCTGCCCCCTACCCAGGAGTGGCGCCGTCTGCCTTTCATTCCTGCCCTTTTGCTTTCACTCCCAGGCCAGTTACAAGTACATCTGCAGGGCTGCATGTGGAAGTGGCTCTCCCCTTCTGAAATTAAGCATCTAATAATGTCACCCGCTCCTAAGCTCTCCCACTGTGTCATCCATCCAGCAGCCCCCACCCCCACCACCACCACTTAAATAAAAGCCAGAAAGCTCTTTTCAGCTCGATAAGGTGAAAAACGGGGACGACAGCTGTGGCTTCCACAGTCCCAGTTTTTCCCTGATGAGTATAACAAATACAACTGTCAAAGTTGCTATAATCAAACGTCAGATAAGATCACCAGCTGTTGGGGAGGTCTCTGTGTAGGCAGACGGATGTCTTAATAGAGTCAGGATAGTTTGCAGAGCTTATCAAGCAGGAGGGATGTGACAGCTGAATAGCCCTTTGCCGGTGAACCAAAGAGCTGGCCACAAGCTCCCGCGAGGGACCCGAGGAGAAAGGACAGTGAGGGAGAGGAGGCAATGGAAGTGGAGCAGGAAAGGGAGATAAGAGGCCCAGAGGGGATCTGGTGTTGGCTCTTGCTCTGAGCTGGGGGGTGGAGGGAGCCAGCGCTGCTGGCCTCCCTCCTCCTCGGAACAATAGTAAGAATCCTCATCATCTAGGCAGCACTCAGCGAGGGGCTGGCGGAGGGGGTGCTGAGCGCTTGGCATACATTCGCACTGGCTCATTTAAGCCTTCCCATCTTCCCGTGAGGTAGGTGTTGGTTTTACTCACTTATCTAGATGAAATGCCTCACCGGGCTCAAGATCACATGGTGAGGAAGTGGGGGAACAGGGCTGCAAACTGAGCCTTGACCTCTTGACCGCCTTGTTCAACTGAGGGGTTCTCTTGGGCCTCCTGGGCAGCGGGTCCTAGGGGACAGGAAACCCAGCGGCTTAGCCTGTCTCCCTGGTTCCCTGCATCCGCTTGAGTACCATTTTCCCTGAGACACCCCTGGAGTTGGTGTGATGTGTGTCTGGTTCATTCTGTGGTTGAAAGTGTTTGGAGCTGGGTATCATCCCAGGCCAGGGGTGCAATCTCCTGCCCTATCCAGGCCACAGGTCTCTGGGCAGTAGTCTCTGTCCTTTGCCCTCATTGCTCCCCTGGACCCCTGCCGACTTTTTCACACATACACACTTGTTGCTGCCTTAAAGTAAACGGGGGCAGTGTAGGTAGCCTGTGGTGCTTCTGGCAGGCAGCCCAGGGAACATGCCACTCCCGGGGGATGAGGGGGCCGTTTTTGACTGGCTTTGGCTTATAATGGGGGGTCAAGCTGGTGCCTTTTGACCCCTGGGAGTTAGTTATATGGTATCAGTCCTAACCACCTCTACCACCTCCAGACCCAGGCCCTAAACACTCAGCCCAGAAGCAGCCCCAGTCTCCTGCAACCCTGGCTGTGTCATTTCTCTGCTCAAAAATACTAGTTCCTTGGGTTCAGGATCAAGGTAAACTCCTCTGTTCCTGTCCTGACTACCTTCTCAGCTTCACCTCCTCCCTGCTTGAGGCCTTCCCATCAGCCAGAGCAGTAGACACCTTGCTGTTCCCCATTCCTGGAACCCTCACCTCCACATTCTCGTTTTCAAGTATCAGAAGTCTGCCCACTTTTCAAGGCCAGTCCACATGCCAGCCCTTCTACAAGTCCTCCCTGATCAGCCAGCCAGAAATGATTTTCTGCTGCGTTCTGTTCTGAATGGCATTGGAACTGGCTGGCATTCAGGTTGTGTCTGTCCTTGGAAGGCCTCCCCCACTGCCAGGAAACCCTCCGTGGTAGGAGCCGGTAGCTGCATCTCTGGCTCATGCTCAGCACATAGTCCTCAACATGTGCCTGCAGAATTGAACTTGTGGGTTTCCTGACCTCTCCCCAGGATACCGTTATGTTATTCTGGATATCCCCTTGCTGTTTGAGACCAAGAAGCTGCTCAAGTACATGAAGCACACAGTGGTGGTATACTGGTAAGTGTGTGGCATGGCCCAGCCCCCCTGAGGCTGGGAGGAAGGCCCTGGAGCAGGGGCACATACCTGGACAACAGCCTACGTCACTTTGCCCTTTTCCTGTGCAGTGGTCAGGAGGCACAGGGGATTTGGGCAGCAGTGCCCAGAGCCTGTAGAAACCAACCCCTGTTCCAGACCTAGATATGCCTGGGAGTGGGTGTGGGAAGTGGACCCTTTTATCTGCACTGGTGCTGGGCCCCTAGGCGTCTGCAGTGTTTGGGAAGGGCTCCCCCTGCTGGCCGTTGGAGGTTCTTCAGCCCAGGTGTCCAGCCTGCTCTGGGCTACCATGTTGTCACAGACATTCACTGGATCCCTTTTCCCCTCCTATAGCACTTCTCAACTTTCCAAACAGCTCCCACGTTTATTACTTGACTCGCTTTACCTTTCAGCATGAGGTGGTCAGGGCATAGGTTGAGCCTTCTGAGTTATAGAAAAGAACACTGAAGGCAGAAGTTAAGGAATTTGTCTAATATTATCCATTGGCAACACCTATAAACAAAAAATTGTATGGCAGGAACTACCAGAGCCCAGCTTTGTTCTCAGAATCCCCCAGAACATGAAGCAAACCAGAATCCAGGTTTGGCAAAGAGAGGAGGATCAAACTGTTGGAGAAAATGAGTCACAGTCCCAGTGAGGTGAGAGAGTAGATGCAGGTGGAAACTCCCCGAATGCCACCCACAAGTACAGCAGACACATAGGTGAGCACTTGACTCTGCAGATATTTTGGGCATATAGTGGCTCTCAAGAGACTAATGTGCGGGAGGCTCCCAGCACACTGAAGGTGGGGCCTGGAGTGCTGTCTCAGTGTCCCAGAAACACCCCCCGCCCGCACCCCGGCTCCCCAGCATGACTCTCATTTAAAGCCCAGTCTGAATCCCTTGAGACTGGTGTTGGGG